>JAODAL010005113.1:0-147762 GCA_025379985.1 Phyllomedusa bahiana | reverse complement strand
GACCGGGATTAACATTGTAAAGGGAGATTTTTTCATGTAAAACCAACTGGGAAGGCTTTAATTAATTGCTAGGGAATTGATTCATGTAGTAACATGGCATTTGTTCAGGTTGAGATAAGAAGGGCTTCCCAGGAAGCGTTTCCCTACCTCCAGGAGGAACTCATCTACTTTAATAATCAGATATGTCTATGTGTAATAAAATACACATTCCAATATCAGTAGCACACTATCAACTAAAGAAACTATCAAAAGGCACATAGGAATTTTTGAAAAAGCATTTCTGCTATTTAGGATAAATGAAAATTTTTTTGAGGTTCTTAGTTCACATTTTTTTATCAAAACTGCTTAAGCCCACCTCCCAATCTTCAACGGGACCTCAAATGCAGGTGGGTGCCTACACTATCGTTTCCTCTCTTTAGGGACCGTTCAGACCTCCATACTTCAGGGAGTAGGTAGTGTAGGAACCCAACTGCATTCGAGGTCCCCTTGAAGATTGGGAGGTGGGCTTAAGCACTTTTGATCAAAAAATGTGAACTAAGAACCTCAAAAAATTTTCATGTATCCTAAATAGCAGAAATGCTTTTTCAATAATTCCTATGTGCCTTTTATTGGTTTTTTTTAGTTGATAGTGTGTTACTGGTATTGGAATGTGTATGTATATTTCTACCACACCAGTGTGCACCTATGCCCATTTTTTTCAAAAAAGTTTTTGGATGTGCAAAATCATATATTGTTTTCTATATGTAATATAATGGTCACAGGAACTGGAAATTGTTTGCTATTAGAACTAAAAAGTTTGATTTTATATCTTCCGATACAATTGGTGAGAAGATACTTTTGGACAAGTTTTGCATTTATCACTGTTTCTCTGTTTTATATTATCATTATGAATGATTTCCTTCTAGTATGAAAATCCAACACGATACAGAGGTGAAACACATTACAAATACAATTATAGTCACATATAAGATTGCAGTTCTAATGCATAGAGAAGGTAGAAGCTCCAAGATACTAATGGAGATATCCCCGCCCAACAAGAGGTTTTGTAGTGTTACTACAGTAACCAGTCTATGACTGAAATAGGAACCAGATTGTGTCTAATCTCACAAGAGAAATTTTGGAGCAACAACTGGAGTATTTAAGATATTCTGTGTGCAAAAAGCTTAGAAGGAAGGAGACAGAGCTATAGTTCGTGGGGAGTGGAGCAGCATGTGAGAAGTTCTAGGCTGGAAACGTTCAGAGGAGGAGGTCACAAGAGACAGAACCTTGATGTACCCCAAGAATAAAAGAGCAAAGAGATAAAAAAAAATAAAGGCGGGCATGGGTGTAACGAGAGCCATAGTGACTGCTGTGGGGCCAAGAGGTGGAAGGGGCCCAATCTGGTACAGGAACATTGTTCTTTTTCCTACAGAACAACTAGGTTGGGGCTCTCTGCTCTGCAGCAATACTATGTGGGTTCCCTGATAGATGGCGGTATTATTTATACCTTTACTTATGCTATTGTTTTAGTTTATTGTCATTAGGTGGTGGAGCCCTATCTCATTTTGCTGTGAGGCCCTATGAAATCTAGTTATGCCCCTGAGGGAGTGTGACACCGAATGACTGATCGAACTAAGTCCTAGTCAACAACAATGACAGCAGTCAGCAGAGGCGTAGCTCTTGAGCCCTAGTGCAAAAAGTGAAGTGGTAGCATGCACCATTTACAATACTTGTGTCTTCTTATGTGGCAGAAGACCCCCTCAGGGTGTAGGGCCCGGTAGCGACTGCTACCTCTGCATCCTCTGTAGCTACGCCCCTGGCAGTCAGCTTTCCTTTCTTACTGAGTGTATGCAGTGATACAGGTTAAAAATACAAGAAACAGAAGGTGCTGTGAGGCAGGGAACAAGCAAGCAGTTTGTAGCAGGGTGTAGCACAGAAAGATTGTGTGCTGTTTCTGCGGCTGTAGCTAGAATATATAAAATAGCTACAGCGCAGCTCTTCTATGTTTAAGAGTCTCCGGACTCGAAACGCGTAAGCGTATGGTGGAATTTTATTCTTGATATGCCGTCTGCCTGCTATAGGATACTGTTTTTAAGATGTCTGTAAAACCTAACTGGATGTTTTTATATATGTCCAAGGGATTGTACGTGCCATCACTTTACCCGTACTGCGGTACTGCTTTTTGCAGAGCGTCCCTTCTGCTTGTAACCAGGTGTCAGATCAGCCTCTTTTAACGCGTCAACCTGGCACCACTTATTTTACTAGCAGGTGCAGGAGACTTGCCAACTGTTCTGAGTAGACTCCCCGTTTCCCATGGAAAGTAAAAATGGTAAACAGCAGCACCAATGGTTCTCCCCTTTTCTCAATTTGGAATGCAAGAGACCACCAAACAGAGGCAGTCCTCACTCATCACAAAAATGTACAGGAAAAAGTTGAGTGGGTGTCAGCATCTCCAAAGAAGGGTGCTTGTTTTATCCACAATGCATCAAAGGTATACAAAAGTGTAACCTTTTTCAAGCATACTCTTTTCCCCTGAGTCCCCTGAAGATTGGAAAGTTGTCAAGTATACTCTTTATTCTGCGTATTCTACGTACATTGCAGCCACCTCCTGCTGCGGTTAGAGTGAGCACAGCTTTTGAGCCCATAGCATCTCTTATGGAATTCCGGGAGGACTTCCCCTTATTAATGAGTCTCCCAGAGCTTCTGAAAGAGATGGCGATTAGGGCTTGTATCCTCCACCAGGACCTTGCAAACATACTTTGCTAAGAAGCTAATGAAGTGTCGAAGGCTATTGAAGCTATGGAACAAGCATTCACAAGGATATGTTTGATTTATATTTAGTACATGTTTTTTAAAGGGGTATCCTGTTTCAGACATCTGTAGCATAGCTATATAATATACCACAAATGTCTGATAGGTGAAGGTCCCACTTCTGGTGGAGAACGGACCACTGAAAGTCTGTTCAAAATGGCTGCGCATGTGCGCCAATCTCTATTCATTTGAATGGGAGTTTTCAGGATGCCCACCTCTCTTTTTGGCACAGAGACTTTCATGGGCCTGTTCTTCAGATGGGTGCAATTCCCTGAAGTGTTACCTGCATCTATTAGACATTTATAGCATGTGCAATTGATATCCCATAAACGTCTAAGATAAAGGGAAATTCCCTTTAACCTCTTTCAATTGTTACTTAAAATTAATCTTGAGTCTTATGATTCCTCACTAGTGATGAGCGATTCGGCCAATAATCTGATTCGAGTCGATTTCAGATTTTGTGGAATCATCTCCCAGTGTTCGATCTTCGATTGCGATTAATCTCCAATTCCCATTAAAATTTATGGGAGAGGAACACCAGGTTCATTTTTACACCCAAACAGGTGAGGTGAAGCTGGAATTAACATCCACAACAGTAAACTGGATATGTGGTATATCTTAGTCAAGACAATTAAGCAACAAGAGTCACAGAAAAAAATTCACAGGCTATAATAATCCATTCCGTTCAATGGCTAACCGAAAACATGAGGATGGTGTAGCCACAGCAGGTACAGTGGTAGCAGCTGCTACAGGGCCCCTTTGACACAAAACAAGACACCAGTATTGGAAATGGCGCATGGGAACTGGCAGGAGACCCCTATCACTTTTTGCACCAGCGACCAACAACTTGTCATATTTGTGGTGGCAGCAAGAACATCCCAATTGAGAACGCGGAGGTTCAGCTGGCAGGGCCCTAGTTAGAGTGGGTTTGAGACAGGACATATGAGTAATATAAATGCTGACTTTCACCCCACAACACAGGGACACCCATAACTCAGACTGTGGTAGCTGTTAGCAACGCAGAAATAAAATTTGGTGCTATTTTACCGTGGCTTGAGAGGACAAATATGAGTAATAAATGCAGACGTGCACCCTACAAGAAAGGTACACCCTGAACTCAGACTGTGGTGGATGCTGGCTACGCAGAAATAAAATTTGGCAATATTTCACAGTGGCTTGAGAGGAGCTATATGTCTGATGCAGGATCTGCCCCCCAAATCAGGCACCCCCACCCCCCGCAGCTATGCAGTTCAGAGCAATGGAGCTGTTTCCAAATCTCTAACTAATACAAACTAGAATTCTCTAATCTTGCTGTACCCTAAGTTAACTACTCTATCAAGGATCCTTTTCAGTAGTCAAAATGCTGGCAAGCAATCTCTACTAGCTTTTAAAAAAGCTGAGCAAAGAGACAGCTATCCATTCTATTGGCTATATAGAAGCGAATGGCGCCGATTTGGAAGTGCAGTGACATAGATAATATGAGGTCATGTGATTTCAGCAGCCAATGAGATCCCTACACACCTCACACCCCACTGGTGACGTTCTTCACCCCCCCTCTCCTCCCCGCCGTGCTCTGCGCTGATTGGCTGGCCACTAAAGTTACAGGAAGTGCCGAAAATGGCGTGATTGTAATCCGCGATGGGCGACTATTGATCAGATTTTAAGAGAAATAATCTCTTCATCGCGGAACCAAGATTTTAGTGAAAATCTGCCTGATCTCAACTTTTGGCGATTTCATCGCTAAACACTATTCGTTACCATTGGAGGTTGTTTTCTTGTAATCCTCTAAAAGAGTGTGAGAAACTGCAGTGTCCTGGTGGAGAATATTGATTCACAAAGCATATTGAACGTTTTGAAACATGTTGTATTGAAGGGGTTTTCTCATTACAATAATTAGCTTTTAACATGTAGGGAAAGGTAAATGAAGACTGTTACCAAACACATTGCTGTTTTAATTTTTCTTTGTTCAGGAGATAAAGAAAATGTTATTTACTGCTAGTGTACAAAAGTTTCTCTTGGTTACCGACCACCTCTTCTGCTCTTTCTCTTATCTGAGTGATCCATGTTGCCATTTGTCAGTCAATATGACCATGCTGAGTCACTCCCTGCTGAGTCTAATCTCTAGCACAGAAGCTTGTTTACATAACTTGATGACAAGTTTTGAGCCTTAGAGCTCTGTAGCCTTGTGCATTACAGATCTTAAATTTCCAGCACTCATCTCATTGTAAAAGGAATAGCAGGGCTGATATGTCAATTACTGCTATAGAACTGCCCACAGCCTGACCAGGAAGGTTAGTTTGAAGCCGGTGTTGAACTGGTGTTCTAGGGCCTACAGGTGGAGTTGAATCCAGGCGCCCACCAGTTGCGCTGTTTCTGGGCCCACCAGTGGAGTTTATTTTAGGGACCCACACTACAGCTACTGTAAATGTCTGCACAGGCCTCCTATATTCTGCTTCTTGCTTTCTGTCTCTCTTTCTATGCTTTTTGCCTCTCTTGAGGATGTATATGCAGTTAAAAAACAACTTCACGTCTGCCATGCTAAGGGACTAATCTGTGGTTTCCCCTATTCCTCTCTGTCTGAACCTGTCTGAAGCTAATTGTGGCTCTACAAAACAGCATGGTGAGAAAACGTCTTTAAATGGGTTGTTTTACTACAAGAATTGTTTTTTATGTTAAAGATCTTGCAAAAACAAGTCACTTTGCAATATTTGTCCATTACCAGTGTCCTACCTATTCTGAGATATCCCCTCTTGTATGGGCTGCATCAGCTCCTCAGGTCGCTATAGCTACAGACCTGTTTGTTCTATCCTGTTAGGATTCCAGCACTGGTTGCTATAGATACAGAACTGGTTTCTACTGTAGACTAGTGGAATCCAGTTAACACGCCCCTGAATTCAAAGTGAAACCAAGAAAACAGGACTTTAAAGGGGTTTTGCCAGGAGGTGCCTTATCTGCTAAGAAGCAAATGTAAAAAAGCCAGGGAGCTGAGAGAGACACAGCCAGAGCACAGAGCTGCATAAGGGATCGTGTGAAATGTTCACTCAAATAATCAAACTACAACTTGTGGGTTCTGTATACAAAAGACATCAGCTTTCTCCACAGCAGCTTGAAAGCTTCTTCATGTTCTCTGTCATCAGATAAAGCAGGGATCTACTCAGATAATCACACTACAACTAGTTTATTCTGTATACAAAAGAAAACATATTTCTACCAAGTGCCTTGAAAACTTCTGCAGCTCAGTCTCATCAGATAAGAAGCTTTCTCTGCTCAAGCCCGGCCAGCAGCTCTTGTCAGGTCGTATCTAATAGAAGCTTTGAAGTAACTAAGGGCAGGTAAGGCAGCCTGTAGCTCTCTCAGGCTGCACTTTCTGTAATCACATATATTTAGAAAAGTGATTAAAAACCCATTTTGGAGGCTCCTACGTCAACATTATATCGTGGCAAAACCCCTTTAAGTACTGTTTGCAATATAGCCTTTGTTTTTCTCACATGTGAAGCTTTGTGGATCTGTATGTGTTTTTTGATGCCTAGAGGACTGTCTACAGCTTTGTGCTTCTCAATATTAGGACTAATGACGCTGGGTTTATTTTCTTTTTTACAGGACAGGGATTTATAAGATCCCTGCTCTACAGATAGGTGTTGGTCAAAGAAGAAACTTATGTATAAGATGGAAATACCTACTTAAAATGAGCGTTATAGATGGAGGTGGCAAAGTAAATGGGAAAAAAAATTTCCCCGAAAATAAGACAGTGTCTTATATCAATTTTTGCTCCTAAAGACGACTTAAGTCTTATTTTTAGGGGATGTTTTTTTTTCTATGAACAATAATTCACATTTATTGTTGAACAAAAACATCAACATATATTAATATACTGTAGTGATTTCATCACAAACATCAGCATAAGCAGCCAAACTCTGAATTGCATTAAAAAAAATGCACTGTGTCTTATTTTCGGAGGTGTCTTATTTTTGGGGAAACTGGGTATGTGACATATGCTAAATCCATAGCTACGATGTATAGCCCCCTGCTGGAACAACTCTTTCAATATCTCGTCAAACCTCAGACATTACTGTTTGCAGTGAATAGATTGAACCCCATTTTCCACCAACATTCATAGAAACACAGTCCAACACATCTTAACATAAGCGTGCTCTATTTTCCTTTTAATGGACAAGCTCCATTACTGCGAAGCTTGCTTTGCAGCGATCTGCAGTCACGGCCTGATTATACGGTTTGGGTGTGATAGCTTTTTTGCCTTTGGAATTATGGCAGTAGCTTTTTTTCAGACAAGTATCTCTTCTATTTCCTGCATTGCCAGTTCCTTTGCAAATGGATATGTCTTTTCATCACAGATGACAGTCTTCCTTCCATCATTGTGATGAATATTTTTCTTGAGAATAAGCCTGAAAAAAAGAGATGTACATTTTCTATAGTCCCTTATTTAGACAGAATTTATACACACGTCATAACCTCATTGTTCAGTGATTGCTCATGAAATAGCTGTCAAATTGCTATAAACATCGAGGGCTTTGCAGAAATGAGAAATGTATTGCATCTTATTCATATTTTATGGTAAATTTTACAATAACATGCAGTGAAAGAAAAGGGACTTTATGATGGCCGTATCTTGGGCACTGTTTCACCATTCGTTTCTTTTAGTGTAGTGATAGCTAGCAATAAAAATCCAGTGGTATAGAAAGCTGCGATTTGCATCAGGTGAGTCAGAAGGAAAGTAAGTCTTGTTCACGGTCTAGAATGCCAGTACATGGATGTCTATGTAACTGAGAATAGAAAATAGAGGAAATGAACCCCACTATCCACTGCTGGTCCATGCTACTACATTTCCATCTAACAAATGAATGCTTTATAAATTCTTCAATATTTCATCCACTCTTCCAGTTAGCTTGTCCCTTGAAGTGCATTGTAGTGCTTTGTATTTGAATAGAGGTAATTTGAGCACGGATGATCACAGGTCCTGTGGCACTACTTTGACTATAATTAAAATGTTATATATATATATATATATATATATATATATTATATATATATATATAAGGTTGGATCAGCCTGAAATTTGATTTTCCAATCTGATTTTGACAATCACTCCAAATCCAGACTCCACGGGATAATAATTTGGATTTTGATTGATCATTTTGATGTGTTATTGTCCTCATCGTATTCCATTATGTAATGAATAAAGAATTGAAACTGGAATATTTCCTTCATTGAGATCTAGGATGTGGTAATTTGGTGTATATTTACACACACACACATATATATATAATATATATATATATATATATATATATATATACATATATATATATGTGTGTGTGTGTGTGTGTAAACATACACCAAATTACCACATCCTAGATCTCAATGAAGGAAATATTCCAGTTGCAATTCTTTATTCATTACATAATGGAATACGATGAGGACAATAACATATCAAAATGATCAATCAAAATCCAAATTATTATCCCGTGGAGTCTGGATTTGGAGTGATTGTCAAAATCAGATTGGAAAATCAAATTTCAGGCTGATCCAACCTTATATATATATATATATATATATACTCAGTATATATATATATACTCAATATATACTCAATTTGGTGTTCCCCTCTATTTTTTTGAGTATATATATTGTGACGACTCACTCACATTTGGATGCCGTGCTGGACCATCCTGGGGGTTCCTTAGCTCCTGAATCGCCGTTCTTTGGTAGATCGGAATTGGCACACAAACTTCAGAAAACTGAGATTCTCTTTGAAGGAGTTGTCTCACTACAGGCTTTCAGCTTACTTCAAAGTGTCTGGCAGCAAAGGATTTTTGAATTCAGAGGCGTGCTTCTTGTCTGCCTCTTCTCCTCCCTCTTCCCCCCCTCCTCAGTACACAGAAAGCTCTCCTCCATAACTTCTATACAGCAGGGGGAGGGGGAGGGGGTTTGCTGCCAGAGTTAACCCTGTGTGTGCCTGCCTAGGTCTGCTGCAGGCTGCTCACTGCTAGATCAGCTGCACTGTCAGCTCCACAGAGTCAGGAGACAGGAGAGGGCTGATCTATGAGTGTGGAGAGGTCTGTGAAGCTGTGTATGCTGATAGCAGAGCAGGGGGGATGTAAGTATTCCTATACCCCCTGCTTAGCATACAAATCTCCATCTCAAGCAACAACAAACAAACCCTATCAGAACAGACACAGGGCAGCTGTGAAGTGTGTTACTATAATCACAATGTGTCACTAATACAGCAGAGCAGGGAGGGGTATGAACCGTTCACATGCCCCCCTGATCTGTTCTATTAGTATAGTCAGAGCTCCACAGACACATCATGATTATAGTAACACACTTCACTGCTGTCACATCTACTGACTACAGATCAGCCTCACCTCTGCTCTCCTCAATCTGTGTAGAGAACAGGAGGGAGCAGGCACACACAGGGTTAATCCACACAGACACAGAAGCATACTGTGCAGGAGGGGCTCTGTGCTCTGACCTGTATTCAGAAACAGATGAGTCACCAGCACTGACAGCCAGTGAGATAAAGATCAACAGGTCGGCTGTTATAGGGATTTCAGGAGCTGATGCACTACTACTACCAGGGATAACTCCAAATCAGTAGGACATTTGTAATGAACATATATTGCAAAGCTGCTTGTTTTTTAAAGATCTTTTAATTAAAACCCAATCATTGTAGCGAGACAACCCCTTTAACCTGGTCTCAGCCAGCTTTATTGGGGCACAGGTTAGACGTACAGCAGTACAAACACAACAAAAATGTAAACAAAACCCTAGGCCGGTCTGGCCACTGACTATACACACAGTACCTCTGTATTCAGGGGTCTGGACCTAACAACCAGAACCACCTATGCAGACACAGTACTGTACAGGCGTTCCTCAAGCCTCGGGGGGCCAGTGCTCTCTCTTTAGCTCTTCTGCTGCTTCACTTCCAGGTAGCAGATCATGCCCCCTGAACACCTGTAGTCCCAGGCTTTTATAGGCCTCCAGGGACGTGTCCAAATCCTGGCCTGGAACACAGGGAGTAGATGCCCATCCGACACATTGTCTATCCCCAATATGAGCCAACCCAGGAATGGCTGAAAAGCCAAACTACCTACACAGTGCTGCCAATTGCTTACTGCGGCTGACAACTTATATGGCTGGTTCCTATCCCACCAAGGCCAGGTTCCGTTGGTGGTGTGCTGTTTGCAGGTCTCCGGCCGCACACCCTCTTGTGGCAGAAACATGCGACTACCAGTGGTAATATATATATATATATACTCCAAAAATAGGGAACACCAAATTACCACATCCCAGATCTTACTGAATGAAATATTCCAGTTGCAAGTTTTTTATTCATTACATAAATCTGTTGAGAACAATGAAACATATAAATGGTTGGTGAAAATCATAATGAATGTCCCACTGAGTCTGGATTTGCAATAATACTCAAAATCAAAGTGTAAGAATCAAATTTCAAGCTTATCCAACTTCAGTGGAAATGCCTCAAGACAAGGAAAAGGAACTGAGTGTGTCGCCTCCACGTGCCGATATGATCACAATACAACGCCTGGGCTCCTGATGAGGCGGCGGATGTTTTCTGAGGGATCTAAATCATTCTTGAACTTGTTCATTGAATCCACCATCACAATCTCTTGTGGCAGGGATAGTATCATTGCTCTTACAGTAAAGAATCCTCATTTGTGATGATAGTAAAACCTTCTTTCCTCTAGGCACAGAGCATGCTTCCTTTCCATGGTCACAGGCCTAGATGTAAAAAGATCATGCAAGGGTTCTGCCATTGCTGTCATTTCACATTTCTGTACAAGTTAATTGAGTCGCCCCTAAGCTGTCTTTTTTCCAAAGTCAATAACCCAAAGTTTTACTGCAATTCACCCATTCCCTTAACTGACTCGTCCGCCATCCTCTGCACATAGCTCAGCTATGTCCTTCTTATACACTGCTGCCCAAAACTGTATACAATATTCAGTGTATGGTTTCACCAGTGATTTGTATAGAGCCAAAACTACATTACTGTCTTGAGCCTTTATGCATTGTTTTTAATGCAAACCATTACTTTATTTTTCTTGGCAGCAGCTGCCTGGCATTCGTCACTAAGACTATCTTCTACCAATATCCCCAAATCTTAAGTTATAGTTTTACGCAATATCATCATTTGTCATGGTAACAAGAGGCGTCATGCAGGCTTCCATAGCATGTTGGTACACCTAACTAGGCCTAGTTAGTATGTAACCCCAGAGGGGGGGAAGGGGATAGAAAATTTCCAATGAAAAAAGGGGCCCAAGGATATTTCGTATGGTTTTGGTTCCCCAAAAGGGGGCCTAAATGAGACTTGCAATTTGGTTTTTTATTGAATAGCCCACTTGGGTCTGTTCACTTTGCCTGCTTTTTTCCCCCCTTCCATGGAGGATCACTATTGTTTTTTCAAATCCCCCTTTTTTATGTATCATACTATATTAGCAATTTTTCATTTATTTCATTGATTACTTACAGTTTGAAATTTAGTCAGCTGAGGACAGTGATGCTGCCCCCGAAATTTTTGGCCCTGTATTTAGCCCATGTTAAATTATGTGTGTCGTTATTTAGTATTCTCTGGGAAAGTCAAGAAAAGTAACACGCCCCCACAAAGCTTGCTTAAATACATTTTTGGAGGGGATAGGGGGCGTTGGGAAACAGTGCGCTTGCCACGGTGATCTTTTGCCGTTGAGCACCATTGGTCAGCGCGCATTTGACTTCACGAGAGATTGAACTGTATTTTTAATAAGTACAGTGAAACCCCCGGTAGCCCCATTGGGAAGTGACATAATCTGTCTTCTAGACATGGCGTGCAGCATTTAAACGCCGAGCGCCGCATGGTTGGGTGGGTTTTCTCAGACATGCGTATGTCTTTCCCAGGCGGCACCAGACGGAATTGACTGCATTTCCCTTCCGGACATGGCATTTCATACCGGAACGCCGGGGAAAAATTTAAAGTACAGGATCGTGCAACATTATTTAGGAACCCGGAAATAGGCAAAAACCAATATCATAAATTTTGGGAAAAGTTGGGGGTTTTTTTTGTTATACATTTGAGGGGGCATGAAGGTTTTAAGGGAACGAGATGATTTTACTCTGTTCCCTTTATCCTGGGTGCCACCTACCAAAGGACTGCGGGGATTTTATCCAAAACCTGGCGCATTAAGTTTAATTCTCTCCCTATTTTAATCGAAAAGGAGGTATATGGGTTTTAGGGGTTGTATATATCTTGTATAAGCGTACCTTAAATTTCCCAAAAGCGAGAGGGGTTTAGAATCCCCTGAGAACCCTAAAAATGTGTGGGGGGAAAAGCGTCGGGATAGCTGGGTGCAAGGTTTTTATACAGAAGTAATGATTTGCTGTCATTAAAGCGGGCCGCCCTTTTTCGGGGCGAATACTCCACTGACAGAAGTACATAGTAAAGCTGTACATCTAGGTAGTGTGGAATTATGGGGTTAGTTTGTAATTTAGATAGTCTAGTAAAAGTTTTTTTTTAAAAGGGATTTAAATTTTCAGTGATATATATGTATGTAACCCCCTCAAATGTACAGCATCAGGGATCAAAATACATAAATTACAATAATAACAGAAATAATATCTTGCTATTTAGTACATAATTGCACCTTTTGTTTCCTGGACCTTACAATGTCTGACCTTACATTTCTGTACATTACTCTTCATTTGTCATTTCTCCCCTCCAGCCTCACTAAATCCCTCTGTAATATTCCATTATCCTCCTGTGTGTTGATTACCTTACAGAGCTTTATATCATCGCCAAATACTGAAATTCTGCTCTGTAAGCTGTCTACAAGGTCATTAATACATTTATTGAAAAGAAGAGGACCCAATGCTGACCCCTGTAGCTCCCCGCTAGCCACTGTGACCCATTTAGAGGATGTTCCATTTATAACCACCCTCTGGTTCCTAGCACTGAGCCTATTTTGAACCCATTTAAACCTTCCCCCCATTATTCTCATTTGCAACAGATATGATGATTGTGAGATGTTTCAAATAAAAGAAAATTCAAATCAAATGAATATATGTTGAGATATCACCCCACTTTTCCTTGCAAATTTTTATGAATAAATTTCCAAATAAATTTAGAAGCTTTTTTGGATTTTTTTTGACTTGTTTTTAAAAAATGTTAAAAAAAATCAGTTTTATTGTCCTTTGGAGCAGGATAAATGTTCCAAATAGTTGCATGTGTCGATCTCGCCGTCTCTGTAGTCTGTGTGACACTCCGTTTCTGTACAGGATGACAGGTACAGAGATTGGCTCAGGAAATCCAATTCTTTGCCTAGGGCTTGTTGACCTAGCATCTTGGCATTTCTCACAGACAGTTCTTTCTACATCCTTAAAGAAATTGCTTGAGACATGTCCATTAAGCTTAAAAATAGCTATCATGAGCACACTCCTGTCACCACAAAATCCCCACCCTTTCAAAAAAAAAGCTGTCGCGGGCAAAGCAGCAAGCTGTCTAAATCTGAAATAATATTTACAAATACAACAACGTAAAAACAGATTATTGGGAACAGTGCAAATCCCACTGACACAAGGCCATGGAAGAGCTAGAGGCAAAAGGTACATTATATTCATTTCCCAGCTTACTGCAGTCCCCGACTAAAGGCAGCTTAAAAAGTATATCCTATAGCCAACAAGCCATACCCTTACCTGTACATTCAAATAGCCTGAAGGGTGTATGGCAGGACGTCACGCGCTAAGCCCACTGCATACGTGGTGGGTGTCGACTATTAATTACAGCTGCAACTACTGCTAACAGCAGAAATTGGAGCCACCTCCTATCTCTGCTGTTCCAACACTTAAAACGCTGCTCGGATCGCAGTCACATCATCTAAATGGTAAGGAATGGTGCGAGTGGGGAACAATCGGTTGCCATAAGAGTCAGAGGCCTCATGCAGGCTTCCGTAGCTGCCATGTCGGTACACCTTATAGGTAATGAATGAAAATCGTGTATATGGCAGTAGGATAGCGCTGCTTTATTTAGGACAAGCAATCAAGCCCCTAGTGGTCAATTATGCGATTGGGACTTACAGTAAAAAATGCTATGAATAAGGGTTGCACACGCCCAAAATGCGACAGTCTTAACTTTCTATTGCTACTCTATTTTTATGGATTTAAATGGTCCTGGATTTGCCCTTATTGGTCCTACTGTAAAAAATATCAATAAATACTGAAAATGGAAATCATCCCTCCCCCCCCCCCCGCTTTTGCCATTTTACAAATAAAAAAAATAAATAAAAAAATTATACGTAATTGGTATTGCTGAGTCCGTTAACATCCAACCTATTAAAAATAAGATAATTTATCCTGTACGGTAAGTCCTGTAGAAGAAAAAAAATCCAAATGTTAAAATTGTGTGTGGGGGGAGTTGGTCATTTCATGTCTCCAAAAAACTTGAATAAATAGTGAACAGAAAGTCACGGATATCCCAAAATAGTACCAATAATAACTATACTTTAACCCGCAAAAAAGGATTCTTAGCTCAGGTCCATAGACTGAAAAACAGAAAAATTAGTGCTCACATAAAATGGCATAAAATGTAAAAAATAGTACGGGTACTAAAACCTAACGAAACCTCTACAAATCTGGTATTACTTGTATAGACCTACAGAATCCAGATAACACATCATTTATACCGAAGAGTAAATGCCATAAAAACTAAACCCCCACATAAAGGCAGCAATTGCATTTTTTCATGTTCCACACCACACAGAATTTTCTTTGCATTTCCCAGGATACTATATGTTACGTTTGATGGCACCATTAAAAAGTATATAGTGTCCTGCAAAACACAAGCCCTCATATGTCTATACAGATAAAAAATAAAAAGTTCTGGCTTCTGGAAGGAAAAAATTGTTGCAACCTGAAGTGGTTAATATTTGAAAACAGGAATCAACAACAATAAAATATTTTGTTCTCATTTTTGTGAGGATCAGGTTAAAAAAGTGGACCTCATGCATAACACTATTACAGGTAAGAGTTATCAATCCTAACCAGATTTCAAGTTTTATCAATTCAATGCATGGGGGCATCGGCAACACCTCCAGCTCTTGTCTGCACTAGTTTGCATACATGGGGCCCAGCTTGCTAACATGTTTTTAACATGGACCTCCAAGCTCAAATCTTGTGGATAGAGGATACTTCGGTGCTTCATATTTTATTTTACTTAGTAATTAACCAAGGCATAAAGGGAATGTATCACCAGAAAATGACTTTTTGTTTAACATGTTTTTCTATATCACTATCAATATTTTTAAACAATCCTGAACCACTGCAATTTTCACTTCGGCCACTAGGCCTAATAATAGTCTGACATTTCCTGTTCTGTAGAGAAAACTTTTCAGCATTCTCCTCATTATTAGTACAGACAGGATTTCACTGAAAGGTGCCACCAATGTGCATTGATAACACAGGATCCATCATTTACAATAGGAGATAGTCACAGCGTCTCCTTCTTGCACAATGAATTTTTCCCAAATCACAGAGCATGCCTATAGAAGTCAATGGGTCTGCTCCTGTTTACAGGTTCCTATGCCCATGAAGCTGCTGTAAAGCATCTCTCTAAATGTTGTTAGAAACAGTTTAGGCAACAAAATAAAATAAAATCTACAATCAGAAAATAAAAATGGCTCAAAAGTATCTTGTTTTAATTAGTATCAAAAAATGGCGACAGATTCCCTTTAAAGGGGTTGTCCACTGAAAAAAAAATTGAAGCTGGGACCAGGATGGACAAAAAAACAAACTCTGATACTTACCTAGTTGCCTTTTGCTGCTGCCAGTGCACAGCTCCAGGTGATCCTCTTCTCTTCATGTTCAGGTTTTCATCCTGACACAAAGGGGAGGGTAACACTTTATTCACTTACAATAAGATACAAGCCTTTCCAGCATATTGGGACAAGAACCAGAAGTGAAGAGGAGCTGATCGACGGGAGCTCCAGAGCAGCATCATTGGGGGACAACTAGGTAAGTATAAGGTTTTTTTTTCTGCACACCGTGCCTCCAAAACTTTTTTTGGGACAACCCCGTTAGCTATTAATTTGAAGAGTAGATAGAATCCCCCATCTATGAAGTATGAGCTGGGGACCAAGAAATGGCCTCATGAAGGTGCTGTCATGAACAAAATGTATGTGCTTAGTCCTGTTGAGCTATTTTATGTGTCATGCTATTGATACTGAGTCATCTCTTTCTAATGGGATATGTCCTACTACTCAAGTTTCCCATATAACAAATGACGTGTTATTTCCTGGATTTTTATCTTTTTGAAATAGGTTCTATCCATCTTCCTGTCTCTTACTACCTTTCATTTTGCTGCTGCTCGGTTGCCTCCAGAACATCACATCTTCTTTCATGTCATTGTCTAGAACACAGATGTATACTCCCCTTCTTTATATTATCTCTCCAGCTTTTTTTTATTTCTGCTGTGTGATTAACAGAAAGTGTTGAATCTGGTCATTTCTGTAAAAATAAAATATACCCTACAACATACACCAGCTTTGTTCTTGTATCCAGATTCTAAATCTAGTATATGACAATTGTCTGGAGGACAGAGAAGTATATCACAATAATAATAGTATATCAGACTACCAGCTCAGACATTCGAGGACCACCATAGTCAGACAGCATTTTGATATCAATAACCATAAAATAACCAACATTATCACAAATTCCAACAGAAAAAAATGGATTTACTTACATTAAACTGACAGTAATGGAATGATGGTCCTGGGGCAATATAACACTTATTACATAGAAACAGCATTTTATTGAACTAGAGAATTGGCCACAATTTAATGGCATGAGATGAGTTAGCTAACTGACCAACAAATGAGTTTGGACCTAATTAGATCAGAAATTTCAAGACTAATGGGATATGGTGTTTTAGGACATGAATGCATGGATATTTAAAATGGCTTTAAAGGGGTTTTCTCAGCATGCAGTTTCACAGAGCCACAGCCAGCTATAGACTCTTACTTCCTGGTCAGACTGTGGGTGCTTCTACAGCAGTGAATGCAATATCAGTCCTAGCTACTTCTGTTAGGTTATGTCTACAATCCGATTGTTTTGCATGCCCATAGACTTTAAGAGAAAGAAAATTACCTGTTGTCTGCACAGGTCGTTTTTTTTCTGATCATTTTCTGGCACCGGCGGTTTTAGTAACATGCTGTAAAAACGGCTGGTGTCTGGCGTCTTTCCCTCGGTTTCCTGTACATTCAGTAGTATGGGCCGACGGAAAAAAAGCTAAAACCATGACAAAAACTGCGGTCGTGTATTGGACAAAGAGCCAACAGCTTTCCAACTGTTTTTGTCCTATGCTCTGTGGCCCTAGCCTTACACTGAAATGACTACAGGAGATTTATAAATTGTAGTACACAAGGCTACAGAACTCTAAAGAGTGAAAGCTTCTCATTTAGGGCCACATGTATTAAAACTGTCTACAGATGTAGCAGAGTCTAACTTGACCGTGATATCACAGCTTTATCTGCCCTCAACTATAAACAAAGGCCATTGAAAAGCATTGAGAAAGTAGCAACCAATCAAAGCGCCCGTCTCATTTTTCCAGAGCACTGTTTGAAATGAAAGGGACCCTCTGATTGGTTGTTATGGGCAACAAAGTGAATTTTGGACCTAGACAGTTTTCATACATGTGGCCCTTAGTTAGGTAAACAAAGTCCATTGCTAGCGACAAGACTTTGCAGGCAGTGACTCACCATGGTCAAACTGATTGATTGACATCAGCCTGGAGCAATGAGAGAGCAGGGAGAGCTGCGGAGCGGTGGTTGGTAACCAGAGAAACTCGTGTACTCTAAGAGGAGATAAAATCTTCTATATCTCCTGACCAAATTAAAATCAACAAAGCAATGTATTTGGTAATAGTCTTCATTTATCTTTTCCTACTTGTTAAAAGCTAATCATTGTGGTGAAAAACCCTTTTTAACTAACTCCCAAGAAACCTCCTAAAACACAGACACAATAAACTAACTGCATTTAAAATATATATAAATTAACAGTTTTGATGATCAAAAAATTGTCAGGAACGTTAGGGTTAGGGCCGTAAGAATTTGCCTAATGAAGATAACTGTTGCCTATATGCCTGGTTAGGACATATTGATGGCATAGAGTAGACTTTAATACTTAGGACTCCTTCTCTATGAGCCAGAAATGAGAACTGCTCTGTGTGAGTGGCACTTGCTCTGGCACAATTGAGTAATCGCCATGGTACCAGCATTCTGACTTAACTGACTTACTCTCCAAGAATGCCTTCTTCATACCAAGCTTCTCTTCTCATTTCCTATTTTCTGTACAAGGCTTTATCTTTCTCCTGATCTCACAAAGCGTGTGAGATTGTCACCAGCTAATAGCACCGGTAAAACCTAATGAGTTCCTATACAGTTTGACAGCGAGCTTTTCACTTATGGTGACAGGCGTATCGAAGCACACACCAACGCTGAATCAATCCTGCTGCTGCTTAAAACCCTTGAGGGACTCAGCCTTCCTTGGTGGCCTGACCTCAAGGTCTACCTGTAGACCACAATTTATTACTGTACTACAATTCATATTTGTTGCTGTCCCTTTGTTATTTTCTGCCTAGCAGTATTATAATATATTTTAGACTTTGGTATGTTTTTAAGCAAAAAAAATAAATAAATATTGGATATTCTTTCTAGTGACCTTCCTATAAAAACCAGTCCATCCATTATCTATGTTATTAGTCACTACAGAATTACCCAGCTTCACATGGGTTTGTTTTTTTTAAATTATTTTTGTTTTTGTGTGTGGTTAAAAACTTTTTTTGATACGGCTATGAGGGGTGCTCTGATTGGTTGCTATGGGCAACAAAGGGAGTTTTAGACCTAGACAGTTTTCATACATTTTGCCTATACAGTCTGTCTGTCTCACTAAGGCTGCAGTCGTGCCTTGGTCTGCTGGGAAGTTTCCGTAGCTCACTGTTGGCTGTGATGCATCCGGTGAGATGAAGACGGGCTGGGCTCTGCTGGGGAGTCTCTGCTGTCCATCTATCTTGCTGGGACTTTAATCGTGCCTCAGTCTGCTGGGAAGTTTCCGCAGCTCACTGTTGGCTGTGATGCATCCGGTGAGATGAAGACGGGCTGGGCTCTGCAGGGGAGTCTCTGCTGTCCATCTATCTTGCTGGGACTTTAATCGTGCCTCAGTCTGCTGGGGAGTTTCAGCAGTTCGCTGATGGCTGTGATGCATTTGGTCAGCAACGAGACAGACTTGTGTCTGCTGTGGAGTCTCTGCTGCCGATCTCACTAAGGCTGCAGTCATGCATTGGTCTGTTGGGGAGTTTCAGCAACTCGCTGATGGCTGTGATATATTTGATCAGCAATGAGACAGACTTGTATCTGCTGTGGAGTCTCTGCTGCCGATCTCACTAAGGCTGCAGTCGTGCCTTGGTCTGTTGGGAAGTTTCAGCAGTTCACTGATGGCTTTGATGCATCTGGTCATCCTAGAGGCTGGCTTCGGTTTTCTGTAGAGTCTCTGCTTCTTCCCTGTCAGTCTGAGACTTCAGTCATTCATTGGTCTGCTTTGGAGTTTCAGCAGTTCGCTGATGGCTGTGATGCATTTGTTCAGCAATGAGATAGACCTTTGTCTGCTGTGGAGTCTCTGCTGCTGATCTCACTTAGGCTGCAATTGTGCCTTGGTCTGCTGGGGAGTTTCAGCAGTTCGCTGATGGTTGTCATACATTCTAGGGGCTGGCTTCAGTTTTCTGTAGAGTCTCTGCTTCTTCCCTGTCATTCTGAGACTGCAGTTGTGCCTTGGTCTGCTGGGGAATTTCAGCAGTTTGCTGATGGCTGTGATGCATTTGATCGGCAAGGAGACAGACTTGGGTCTGCGGTGGAGTCTCTGCTGCCGGTCTCACTAAGGCTGCAGTCGTGCCTTGGTCTGCTGGGGAGTTTCTACAGCTTGCTGTTGGGTATAATACATCTGATCAGCCTTGACACAGGCCTGGATCTGCTGAGAGGTTTCAACAACTTGAACAGCAGCCATGTGCTTTGTCACAGGAGTCTTTTGTTCAAAAGGATTCCTTTTTGAAGACATGACTGGTCTGATAGGGTTTTAATTTTTGCGAAAAGTCAAATCCAGTATAGCTACAGTTTATTTATGGCGGGCAAAGAAAAATTATGTGTTTTTAAGTGGAGTCATTTGATATCTCTCCGTGGCATCACAGAGAGATTTTAATTATTATTCTAAATATTATTTTTATTATTATTAATTGGGATTTATTTTATTTTTTTTTTTATTTTTTTCAGAATAGTAAAGAGATGAAACCTGGTCGAAGTGCTGGATTTACCAAATTCAATGCCGTTTCACCTGTTTGGTATTTGGTTATGCATAAAGAACATAGAGCAGAAATACAGTAATATACATATAGATAAAAACCTAGTTAGACAGACAGATAAATAGAGCAATAGATAGATAGATAGATAGATAGATAGATAGATAGATAGATAGATAGATAGATAGACAGACAGACAAAGATAAATAGGTAGATAGATAGATAGATAGAAGAAGACAAAGATAATACGTAGAAAGATAGAAGGTAGATAGATAGAGATAGATAGATAGATAGATAGATAGATAGATAGATAGATAGAAATAGATATGTAGTAGATAGATAGATAATAGAAGATAGATATGAGATAGATAGATAGATAGATAGATAGATAGATAGATAGATAGATAGATAGATAGATAGATAGATAGATAGACACTATCCCAGATGTCAGCAGATACTAAAATAAAACAAAAAAGGTAGAATTGATGTAAATTACACATGAATGAGTAAAGAATGAACATTGTGAAATACATATTTTTCATGTTATAAGGTTGGGAAAAAAAATCACAAACTGAAACAGACAGAATATTAAGGCATATACCAAGTCCTGTACTAAATTGTCACACAGATACTGACATTGGTACCGCTCATTTGTAAACTGGAGAGCATTTTATATTGAATAATTAGAAACCAGCAAATGTTCCAATGTATTCTTGGAAGACTTAGAAATGATAATTGGCCCAATGATGACAAAATTCATTTTTTAGTGTTCACCAGCTTTCCTCTTTCATCGTGTTAAAATGTAATGATCACACAAACACATAAACTGATTTCTCTGGTGTCTTCTATTACCCTAATCTCTGTGGCTTGTTAAGGGAGTACTTTGGGCAATTGATATGCATTAGGGAACTTTAGACAAGTCTATAATATAACGGACTGAGGACTGATAGAAAACAAAGGGTAGTAATTAACAGTACATACTCAGACTGGATGGCTGTTACTAGTGGGGTACCACAAGGGTCAGTATTGGGCCCTATCCTCTTTAACATTTTCATTAATGATCTTACACAGGGAATACACAGTAGAATATCGATCTTTGCAGACGATACTAAGCTCTGTAAAGTAATCAACACAATAGAAGATAATATGTTATTACAAAGGGATCTGGATACGTTGGAGGCCTGGGCAGGGAAATGGCAGATGAGGTTTAACACAGATAAATGCAAGGTTATGCACATGGGGAGGAAAAATCCATTACATGATTACATGTTAAATGGAAAAATATTGGGTAAAAGTGACATGGAGAAGGACTTGGGAATCCTAGTGGACAGTAAACTTAATGTAGCAGCCAGTGTCAGACAGCAGCTGCCAAGGCAAATAGGATCATGGGGTGCATTAGAAGGGGCATAGAGGCAGATGATGAGAACATTATTCTCCCATTATACATGTCACTGGTTAGACCACACATGGAATATTGTGTACAGTTTTGGGCACCAGTGCACAGGAAAGACATTGTAGAGCTTGAACAGGTACAAAGGTGGGCAACAAAAATAATAAAAGGACTGGGTGGACTACAGTACCCAGAAAGATTAGCAAGATTAGGGTTATTTAGTTTAGAGAAAAGACGGCTTCGGGGGGACATAATAAATATGTTTAAATACATCAAAGGTCAATATAGAGATCTCTCCCAAGATTTATTTATACCCAGGACTGTATCTAGAACAAGGGGGCATCCTCTACGTCTTGAGGAACAAAAGTTTCTACATAAACATAGAAAGGGATTCTTTACTGTTAGAGCGGTGAGACTATGGAACTCTCTATCAGATGAACTTGTCATGGTGAATTCCCTAAACAGAGTTCAAAAAGGGTTTGGATGCATTTCTGGAGCATAATAATATAACAGGTTATAGTGTCTAGGATTCTGGAGGGGGCTCATTGATCCAGGGATTTTTCTGATTGCCAGATTGGAGTCGGGAAGGATTTTTTCCCTAAAATTAGGACAATTGGCTTCTACCTCATTGGGTGTTTTTGCCTTCCTCTGGATCAACACCTTAGCACAACAGGCTGAACTGTATGGACGTCTCGTCTTTTTTCGGCCTTACAAACTATGAAACTATTATTAAAGGCACATCCATCCATACCTTTAGGTCCACTGTATTTTGGATTTCTGGGACTAGACCAATATTTTTTTCATTTGTTTGGCAATATCCAGGATTTTTGCAGATGTCTTTTTCTAGTATATTTTATACACATCATTTTCATATTTAATTAAAATAAGAAGTAGTATAGAATGAAATGTTTTACATAGTAGTTATTTTTTTCTTGTACTCATATGGTGTTATTCTAAAAATAGATTTTTTATTGGTGTTTATTATTCTCTGCTGTTAATTTTTATATATAACTTGTCTACTTTTGGGTAATTGGGTCAGAGGTAGTACTCCATCAATGATTGGTAGTCTTGTGTGTGTTGGGGGGGGGATCTTATGTGTTTTCCTTAATTATTTTTGTTATTTACTTTTGTTCTAACTTTTTTTCTCTCTCAAAATAGACCATTGAGCCTCAATTACAGAGGATGATAAGCCCTACTACTGTTGTACTAAGTCTCATTAGGCCATGCAGCAACCTCCTACAGCTGTCCTCCTGACAACTACGTGACTACTAGAAGCAGTAGAGGAACATATAGAGGTTGCTCCTACTACACATGTAGATGCAGATTTATCCATATGTCTAACAGTGTTAAGTTAGGTGTCTAAAACACATTATAAATGTGGTATAAAGCAAGTACGACAGTATTTTGGGTGCAAATTGTGCTAGAATTCTGGTGCAACTGCCTTGATCAATGTGTCCTATAGTGCTTGTTGAACAGTATATACTGTATTTAAAAACAACAAAGACAGAAGTAGTAAAAAAAGAAAGCCTAGGTTTGTGCTGGGCACGTTTGCTGATAAAATTCATAGTTATTTTGTATCTCTAGGTCTAAATAGAGGCAGCTCTAGGTCTCTAGGTAGAGGCAGCATGTGTCGTTTGCTAGAGCAGTGTTCCCCAAACTCCAGTCCTCAAGACCCACCAACAGGTCATGTTTTCAGGATCTCCCACAGAATGCATTGACAATAATCAACTCACCTGTGCAGCATAATGAAATCACCTGTGCACTGCTAAGGAAAGCTGGAAAACATGACCTATTGGTGGGCCTTGAGATCTGGAGTTGGGGACCCTTGTGCTAGAGGGAGGATTACAAACCCAGTTTAGCACCCTGTGCCCACTAACCGCAAACTTGGACTAGGGTGCCTGGGGCCCACCAGGAAAGTTAATTCTTGGAGCTCACCAAGGAAGTTGATTCTTGAAGCCCACCAGTGGTGTTCTTTCTTGAGCCCGATTCTACAGCTACTGTATCTAACTGCACATGACTTTCGAGTACTGCCTCTCTCTCTCTTCCTTTCTCCCTGAAAAACATCCCAAAGCCTGTCATGTCCAGGGGCCCTCCAGGGATTTCTCCTGCTCCCCTAAGGGCACATCCAAGCCTGACTAATGGTGCACATATGGACCAAGAGACACAAGTGCACAGGCTGATATTTTAGACCATAGAATTCACAGTTCTTGATTCCAGCATACTTTATCCTCTCTACTCTATTCTAAACCACCGCTATGTCCAGGCTCGGACTGGCCCACAGGGGAATAGGGAGAACCCCCGGTAAGCCCCTGAGCATGGTAGTTGTTTTTTAACTGCTTTAGGAGAAGCAGAAAGGCAAAGAGGAAGAGGCAACAAGCAAGAGGCAGAGTATAGGAGACGGGTACAGTTATTTTCAGTAGCTGTAAGGTGGGCCCCTAAAATAAACTCCACCAGTGGGCCCAGAAACAGCTCAAATGGTGGGCTCATAGAATCAACTCACCCCAGTCCGAAACTGGCCATGTTCCTTGTCATTGTTCAGTTCCTATCTATCCTGTCTGTTCCCCAGCACATAATAAAGATGAATCTGCTTCCTAGTAATATTCCCTTACTCATTTGCAGTTCAGTGATTTGAACCCCCTGCACCAGAATTTCCCTTCCTTATTTCTAGAATAAGTAGTCTAAGGCTATGTTCACACGGCTTATTGCGGGACGTATTTCGCCCGCAATTACGCCGTATGTACAGGGCGGGGCGGTTGGGCCGGCAGCCCGACACGGCCCCATAGACATTCATTTTTCTTGGCGCGTATACGCCGTGAATAATTGACATGTCACTTATCTACCCGTATTGTGCGAGCAGGGAGAGGAGACGTAATCCATAGTTTGTTTTAATCAAGCGAAGGATAAACCCTTTGCTTTTTTAGACAATAAAGAGCTTTCCTTCGCCAAAACCTCTGGCGTCCTTGATTCCACATGCGCCGGGGTCCGCCATTTTGTCTATAGTTGTATACGTTTCAGAGGAACTCCGCCACTGAAGGAACTGCGGCTGCCGTGTTAAAGGGCTACGGTGCAAAAAAGCCCTGTAGGTGCCTATGAGCGTTGTGCCTCTATAATATATGCACAACCCTACTCGGTGAGTGAATTTTCTACTCCCACCCCTTATATTGTTTTAACATATTTCACGATTGTGCGCCCCCTTTTTCTCCTTTTTTCTTTTCTACATACATCTAGAAATGTATCCAGACCCTTCTCCGGAGTCCTGGTCACTATAACTTGTTATATTATTACATCTAGAAATGCATCCAGACCCTTTTTGAACTCTGTTACTGAATTCACCATGACAAGTTCCTTTGGCAGAGAGTTCCACAGTCTCACTGCTCTAACAGTAAAGAATCCCTTTCTATGTTTATGTAGAAACTTTGTTTCCTCAAGACCTAGAGGATGCCCCCTTGTTCTAGATACAGTCCTGGGTGTAAATAGATCTTGGGAGAGATCTCTATTTTGGCCCTTAATATATTTAAACATATTTATTATTTCCCCCCGAAGCCATCTTTTCTCTAAACTAAATAACCCCAATCTTGCTAATCTTTCTGGGTATTGCAGTCCACTCAGTCATTTTATTATTTTTTTTGCCCGCCTTTGTACCTGTTCAAGCTCCACAATGTCTTTCCTGTGCACTGGTGCCCAAAACTGTCCACAATATTCTATGTGTGGTCTAACCAGTGACTTGTATAATGGAAGAATAATGTTCTCATCATGTTCATCTATGCCCCTTTTAATGCACCCCATGATCCTATTTGCCTTGGCAGCTGCTGTCTGACACTGGCTGCTACAATTAAGTTTACTGTCCACCAGAATTCCCAAGTCCTTCTTCATATCACTTTTACCCAGCAATGTATATGAAAACTGTCTAGCCATAAGACTGTCTTTGTTGCATATAACAACCAATCAGAGCTCAGCTTTTTATTTCTTTTAGCACTCTGGAAAAATAAAAGCTGAGCTCGGATTGGATGATGTGGGTAAGAAAGACAGTCTTACTACTAGACAATTTACATACATAAGGCCCTGTATGTTTTATATGCTGCCCCCAAATTGTGGTCTGCCACGCTTCTACGTATGGCACGTAAAGCAAATATCATGAAATAGAGCAAATGTACTTTAAAAAAGACTACATTTTCCCTAAAGACCCCTTAGGCTCCTCTCTGATATACATCAGGATACCTTTTTTATGGTATCTTAAAGAATACTAGAGACAGAAGCACAAAACATGATGTAAATGGGGCCTGACCTGTGTATCTAGATTTTAGATTTTCTCTGCACGTCTATTTTCATTTTTTTTTCTTCATCACAGTATACAAGAAAGAAAGCTTCCCCCTCCTCCCTGTCTAACATTAACCTTTTTAGTCTAGACAATTCTTTTTGGTGACTGTTTGTAAACATTTACTGAGTTGACAAGAAAAACCTTTTCTGGTCCAAGGGCCACATTATTATGTTATACTTCTTACAGGGAGCACATCTGAGACCTTTATGACCCGTTCACATTAAATACCTTAAATGGTTAAGAGGTCTTGCTTCTACTTCAGGGACTTCCAAACATCAGAACGAGGGGTCTCATGTACAGTTTGAGGCTCCTATCTTCATTTCAGTTTTTAGGGGTTACACAAATACCTTTTTAATGACTACGATGAAGAAAGCAACATGCATGTGTGGCAACTTCTCCAACTCATCTCCTCCTTTCTGGAGTCTGGAACCAGAGTCTGGGATCAGAAATTTTTATGATATATTTTGTGGATCTGCCATGACTGTATCAGAAATCCCCTTTAAGGAATAAATCCATGTAAAACTTCTGGTCATGTACTAGGGATAATAAAGAAACAGTTTTGTCTGTTATTAGAATAGCACATACAGCTCCCTAGTGGCAGACATACAGTATCCACCCAAACAATGTCACCTATATAGTGCCTAGCATAACAGTGCCAGTCGTACAGTGCCTACTATAATCGGGCCAGTCAGGTAGTGCCCAACAGAACAGTGACCACTTTAACAGTGCCAGCCATATTATGCTCACTATAACAGTGTCAGCCGTACAGTGCCCACCATAACAGTGCAAGCTGTTTAGTGCCCACCATAACTGTGCTAGCCATATAGTGCCAACCATAACAGTGCCATTCGTACAGTGCCCACTATAATAAGGCCAGTCGGGAAGTGCCCAACATAACAGTGACCACTATAACAGTGCCAGAAATATCATGCCCACTATAAGAGTGTCAGCCGTACAGTGTCCACCATAACAGTGCCAGCCATTTAGTGCCCACCATAACTTTGCTAGCCATATAGAGCCAACCATAGCAGTGCCAGCCATACAGTGCCCACTATATTCAGGCCAGTCAGATAGTGCCCACCATAACAGTGACCACTATAACAGTGCCAGCCATACAGTGCCAACCATAACATTGCCATCAGTGGAATGTGGCTTTCAAAAGATGAATATGATTTTGTGAAGTATCAGGACAAAGACAGGGCATGTTTTTGTCCTAATGGGTGAGGGCTGCATAGAAGGGCATGTTCTATAGATGTATGCAAGTAAGAGTAAGTTAAACACTGAAAGGCAGGCTTTTTTAAATTTAGATTAAGTTTTGCTAACCATCTGAATACCAAACTTAAAACATTGGAGAACTAGATGTATTACATTTCTTAAATCATTTTAACAAGCAGTTATTATTGACTATCACGCCTACTGCAGACGACAAAATATGTTAAATGTGTCTTAACAGCTACTGTTACACAAACTATTTACAGCGGTCAGACAAATCAACTAGAACACCAGCTACAGATCACAATTTTTTTACACATAATGCAGCTGAAAAACTGTAGACAAAAATAAATGCTAAACAATATTCAACATTTCTGTCAATTTAGTTCCACTCTTAAAGTAATATAGGTGTTAATTCCTTGACAAAAGCAGGTGGTGGAATTCTATTCCTTTACCTAGATCTCAAGAATGCCTCCCACAGACTCAATAATATTCAAGTCTGGCGACTGTGCAGACCAGGATAGATGCTTAAATGGAACCTGTCAGGTGCTTTATTCTACCCTGTTTGAGAGCAAGATAACATAGAGGCATAGAGGATGTGCTCCGAAAATCAAGATCCAATGCATTAATCAGTATGAATAGGAGCATTGTCATCCTGGAAATAAAGTCTGGACCATGGGATGGAGTTGGTGACTTAGAATATATAGTTTTTCTTTGCTGTTACTTTACCTTTGAGGATGACTATCTGACCCAAAGAGTCACCATCCAAATCATACAGGATCCACATCATGCTTGACAGTTGGTTACAGGCCGTCAACATTCTAGACTTCATTTGGTAATCTCCGGACTTGAAGTGGGAAAAACAGTGTAACTGGACTCATCAGACCATATCACATGTTTCCATGCCTTCAGTGTCCATGTTTTGTAGTCTTTACACCACTGAACACTCTGTTGGACACTTCATGGTGTCAACAAATGGTTGGCTATTACAGCTCCACCATTGATATCAGGGTTGTGTAGTGCCCTTAAACTTACATTCAGCCCTGCAGTTATTTGAGGGGCTGCAGTTTTATTTTTTTGGAGTACAATTTGACAACCGCTCTTCTGTCCTTTTCATCAAGCTTGAACTTTTTGCCACAACTACTTCTGTTGGCAGATATTTTGCATACTGAGATGAGATAATGGAAACAGTAGACCTCAAAACACCTTTCAACTCAGCAATTCAGATCACAGATGCCTCTCACCAACAATCATTCCCCTTTGGAACTCTGTCAGGTCTGATATATTTTGCCCATAAAACATATGGGCAGATGTTTAGAACAGCACAAGTAATAAAGTTTATCAACAGTGATATGAACTATGCAATTGAGAAAAAAGGTGTGATAGCCATGATCACATGTGCGTCAAGACGAATGCAAGTTTTTTGGCAACAATTTGATGAAGTGCTCTGCTGCCCATTGTGTCAATCTTGGACTTTAACCACAACTACTTCTGTTAGCAGATGTTTTGCCAGTCTTTGTGTACTGTGATGGAATTACAGAAGTAGAACATCTTCATTCACCCATCAACTCAGCAACTTGGGCCATAGAGACCTCTCTCAGGAGCAAACCAACAATCATTCCCCTTTGGAACTATGTAAGGTCTGACATATCATGCCCGTAAAATGCATGGACAGATTTTTAGAGCAGCACAAGTAATAAATGTTATCAACAATGATATAAGCTATGAGACTCAGAAAAAGGGACAATACCCATGATGGTAGGTGTGCCAGGTATAGGTCAACATGAGAATGTAAAAATAAAGGGTTATTAGTTTTTTTTTTACTACAATTGTATGTATTTCACAGTGTTAAAATACTATGCAACTGTAAGCTGGAAGTTGTGAATCTCATTTGTGAGATATATACTGGATTCTTTACAGGGGTGTTAAGTATATTATAACAAATAGTCACATTCGTTGATTTATCTTTTCTAAACACAAATGCCTCAGTATAGTTTGAGAAACCCAAGAACTGCATTATCTGAAATGGCAAAAATACACATTCACAAGCAGAAGAGATGTTAAAGCGAAGCGGTCACGTTGAACATATTTCCCTATCTACATGAAGCATAATATAGAGCCAGGGGAGTTGAGAATAATAAAATTTCCTGGTTAAAGATTAAGCATAACTTTCTTTTTTAAATTTTATTTTACTTATTTAAATCCCTGTTCATTTTGGCCGTAGGAGTCAGTGGACACTCTCATTTAATGATGTGTAGTGTTCCCTGTTCATATGAATAGCTGTCAATCAAAGAGTAGAACCAGCTTCTAAGCTGAAAATAAGCAGGGATTTCATTGCATAGAATACAAGTTATTCAGAATCTTTGGTTCAAAAATATATGTTAATTTTCTTAGCTCCTCCTGCCATATAACATGCTGCGGGCAATCAGACTGAATTTTCAATGTAATATAGAGTAATTCACGGCACACCATTCAAATGCTTTTCAGGGTAATGTATTATATATGCTTAATAGACATTTCTCCAGCTTAATATATAGAGCATCAGAGGTGATAGTATCCAGATGAGAAGAACGTTTTCGGCTCCAACAAACAGAGCCTTCCTCAGTGCAATTTCTGGAAGAGTCAAGGTGATGGTCCGTAGGAGCTGGAGATCCTCTGGACCACTACCTTTACTCTCCCAGATATTGAACTGAGAAAGGCTCCGTTTGTTAGAGCCAAAAACGTTCTTTTCATCTGGATACTATTAACACAGTATAACCTCTGATGCTCTACATATTAAGCTGGAGACATGTCTACTAAGCATGTATAATAAATTAGCCTGAAAAGCGTCTGAATAATGTGCCGTGAATTGCTCTATATTACGTACCGTGGATTGGTTATCCTTCCACGAGCACCAAGAAGTGAGAATCAAATCACAAAAGGAGTGCGACATCCTACCCATTCTGCATTTTGAAAGCGACAGGTCCTCTTTAAATAAAAAAAATAAGGTTACAGAAAGATTGGGTTTCCCTTAACCTTTGAAAGACCAGACCACACTGTAAATGCTAAGAAACTAACAGACATTAAAATAATATTCAAAATATTACAGGAACAAGGATTTCGAGAAGAATCTCTGGATACCCTACTGGATAGAACAGTGAACATGACTAAAGCCTAATGTAATTAATAAACATGGATGTAGTAATGACCGTCATGGGTCACTATTGTGAGACTTGATTAACATCAGCAATATGCAACCCAAAATGCAATAAAGGAAATCTATGGAACAGATAGCTAAAAGAAACGTCTCAACCCAAGACATGGGCATGACTATAGACATAGCAGACATACCAGCTTTATGTGGTCCCTAGTTTCAGGTGACCTATTCAGGAAACCTAATAACAAAGTAGATAGGGTTGGAAAAAGTTACAGGTTCATCATGTCCAACCTATAACCCTACAATATTGATCCAGAGGAACCCTATGCATTTTTTATTGCTACCTATGATCTCATTTGCCTTGGCAGCAGATGCAATGCATTCAGGGGCATAGCTGTAGGGGGTGCAGAAGTAGCCGTTGCTACCGGGCTCTGGAGCCTTAGGGGGCCTCAAAGTCCCCTCTACTGCATGAGGAGATGCCAATATTATAAATGGCACATGGTTAGCGGGGACCCTTTTATGGATTTTGCACTGGGGTCCCGGAACTGTAAGTTACACCTTTGCTTTGCATTAGTCACTAAATTTCTGTGACCAAATTTGCAAGATGGGGGTTTTCTTCTATCTAGCACTACTATGTGGGTTCTTTGACATGTGGTGCTTTTACCCATATCTTCAATTAATGCTATTTATGCTGCTGTTTCAGTTTCCTTTCATAAGGTTGTGTGTGACCCTTATTTATCAATGGAGCCCCATGACTTCTGGTTATGCCCCTAGCGACAATGCTCAATATTTTGCTGGAGTGATACCACAATGTGTGTTTCGAGCAGATAGTTTCCTCTGAAGTAGTTATATAAATGACCCAAATTTAAGAGACACCACAAATCACATGCTGAAGCCTATCCTACTATGACTCTGGTCTCTGGGGCATGAATAGGGTCTGAACTGGAAGTAAAAGTTGCCCCACTTGTAGCAATCAAACAGATACGCAAGCCTGGGTGACCAGTGTATCAAAGATACCTAGGACATGAGTGGAAGTCATTCTGAAGCCAACGTGGTATGTGTCATACTTGTGTCCCAAAATCCTTTCAGAGCCACTTCGTTTTCTTTCTTTATAAAAGTTAAAAACTCAGTAGCTTAAAACTTTGTTTAACGCTATTCAGAAAGGAGCCAAACGACTTCGGAAATGCGTGTAGCTAAAGGAGACTGTCCTCAGCATACCACCATATCCACTACTATTTTTGATAACAGGACAGTTGTATTGTACAATGGGCCTTTGGCACTAGCACTGGTGTTTTCCCTAGCTCGGCTATCATCAGTGCTATACTATAAGTGCTAGAATAGCAGATAATAGCATAGACACTTTGGGACTGGTAACTTATTTGCTATGTATATTACTGCATCAAGATATCTGTACAGTTCTCTGCTGAGACAATGAATTGAACATCCCACTGGAATTATTGTGGGGATAGATGAAAATTCATATTGTAGATAAAGTTCTACATTGATATTGTTTAATAGAAGAACAGGGCGGTATAGCTGCAAATCTTTGTTTACAGGGCCAAGCAACCACAGCCACCATGGTTTTATTCATATTATATATCCGCTTGAAGTAATAGACTCTTGTTACCATATACAACAACTAAGTGCAACACTTAGGGCCACATATATGAACCTGTTTTGGTCTAAAACTCACTTTTTTGACCATAGGTTACTATGGCGAAAAGAGTGAGTTTTAGACCTAAATAGTTTTATACATGTGGCACTTAGGATTTTTTTTACTATAAAGATAATTTTATTTTGGCACTGTCTAGTATTTTACCTACTTAATTAATTTTTCCTATTACATAAAACAATTTGAGAGTTGGTTAGTAACCCATTTCTGCAATATTTGTGTGTACTGGCCACAATGAGACACTGTTTAGTCCATTGGTAATCTTACTTTTTTCATGGAAATAAATCTAACTTTACCTAACCTTGATGAATGTAACTTTTCCTTCTTCCCTGTAAGGGTGCTTTCACACATTTTTTGGTGTGTTTTTTGTGCAGAAATGTACAGCATTAATTGTGCCTTTCTGCACAAAAAATGAGTCCAAAACCACACCAAAGAAGCGCCAAAAAGGCACCATAACGCTTGCTTGTATGTACCCTGTTCTAAGTGGGTCCTGGTATTCACCAGAGCCCGCCGCAAAGCGGGATGGATTTGCTGCGGCGGGATTCCACCTGGTAGCTACCCCTGACGTGACTGCTTGCTTAGGCAGCCGAGGTGAAGTGAGGTACAAGATGCAAGGCAACTAGTATGTAGGGACAGGCAGGAAGGTCTGGACAGGCGGCGATGGTTCGTGGACGGTAAACGTAGGCAAAGAGGTTCAGTACACGGCAAGACGAAACAAGGCTACAAAGACGCTTTCTTGATAGGCAGACACAGTAAAGATCCAGCGGGGAACAAGAGGAAGTGGGTGGAATATATAGGGACAGTACCCGGCAATAAACCAATTACCGGACCGGTGGCCCTTTAAATCTCAGAGAGTCACCGCGCTTCTAAGGAACGGGAGCGCGCGCACTGTCCGGCAGCAGAACAAGGAAGAGCAGGAGCGCGGCCGGGTAGGCAAGATACAGGATCGCGAGTGCGCATGCGGCCCGATATGCGGGTCGTGGCACCACTCGTGGGTGCCGGGGGTCACGGATGCGCCCGCGGCTCGAAGTGCTAGCCGCAGGGACACCCGTGACAGTTTGTTTTTATATTGTCTATAACAACTGTTGCAGGAACAAACTAGAGGGAAGGTGCTTTTGACTAATAGACCCGACAAAATATCTAAGGTTCAGGTTGAGGGGCACCTAGGAAATGATGACCACAATATAATACATATCCTTCAATAGAGATTTTTTGCTGAGTAGCCACAAAACATTGAATTTCAGGAAGGCTAAATTTTGTCTGCTTAGAGAAGCCCTAAATTGCATTGATTAAGACAGGTCTTCAAAAATAACAGAACCAATAATTAATTGGAGATTTTTTAAAAACATTTTAAGCTCTCACTGTAAAACGTACATACCTTATGGGAATAAAATGATTAGAAACAGGAAAAAACAATATGGAGCAACAGACAAATAAATGAGGCAATAAATAAAAAGAAGGCATATCAGCTACTTAAACAAGAGGGCAGTGAATAGGCACTAAAAAGCTATAAGGAAAAAAGTAAATTATATAAACTATAACTATATAATAGTAAAAAAGTAAAACTGAAAATGTTGGCCCTTTGAATAGTAGTGAGGGAGATATTGTAGAGGGTGTTGAGAAAGCAAATCTATTAAAAGTTTTTTCTCCACTGTGCTTGCTGAGGGAAATTAACTTCCTGTTGATGAGCAGAGGGATGAGGTAAACTCCACCTTAAATGTTTCTTGTCTAATCCAGGAAGAAGTGCAGAGCCACCTTAAAAAGCTTCAAATAGAAAATCACCAGGTCCTGATGGTATACATTCCTGTGTCCATCAAGGAATTAAATAATGTGATAGACAGGTCCCCTGTGCTTAACCTGTTAAAGACTTTGCATTTTTTTTTTTGTGTTGACACCTTCGTTTTCCATCCCCGCCTTCCAAGAGCCAGACCTTTTTTTATTTTTCCCATCTACCTAGACAGATGAGGGGTTTTATTTTGCGGGACAAGAGGGACTTTCTAATGGTGTCATTCACTGTACCATAGAATATACTGGGAAACCGCAAAAAAAATTCGAAATGGGTCAAAACGTGAAAAAACATTGCTGTTTTTTTTTTTTTTTTTAAGGTGTTTGCTTTCCGTTATAAATGAAGTGTCATCTATATTCTACAGGTTGATTCAATTCTGTCAACACCAAACATGAAGGGTTTCCTTTATGTTTTGGTACCGTAAAAAAAAAATCCAAACATTTTCTAATTTTGAAATTTGCTCCGTGGCGCCATTTCTGCAACCAATAACTTTTTTGTACTAACACCTACAGACTTGAGTGAGGGGGCATTTTTTGCAGCTTGAAGTGTACTTTTTATTGGTACCAGGTTAGAATACATATGACTTTTTTGATCACTTTTATTACAATTTTTAGGGGAGGTGAAATGACCAAAAAAACAAAAATTTTGTCTTTTGGAATTTTTTTTCTTCTACAGTGTTCAGCACACAGGATAAATTATGTAATATTTTAATAGCTTGGTCTTTTTCAGACAAATATGTGTAACGCAGGGAACTCGATTGGAGTGAAGAACCGTGCGCAGTGTCTAAAGGATTAAACAGTGAGTGATGACAAAGTTTCCATCCCGCACTGCAACTGGCAGGTGTTAGCTCCAATTAGCAACCGTCACCTGCCAGCTGTGTAGTTGGATTGTGGCTACAAAGCCCCTTGCTGACACTGGGACGTAGGATTATGTTCAGTGTCCTTAAGGGGTTAATATTTATGGACTATATAATAATGGGGTATGTCCCAAATGATTGGTGCATAACAAATATGATGCCAATATGAAAAAAGAAGTCAGAAAGTGATCCTGGAAACTATAGGCCGGTAAGTTTAATCTTTGTTGTAGCTAAACTGTTTGAAGGGTTTCGAAGAGATGCTATCCTGGAGTATCTCACTGAAAATAAATGTATAACACCGTTCCAGCATGGGTTTATGAAGAATCGGTCCTGTTAAACAAATCTCATCAGCTTCTTCAACAAGGTTAGTTGTAGTCTGGATCAGGGTGAGGCATTGGATGTCCTATATCTAGATTTTTCTAAAGCATTTCATACTGTGCCCCATTAAAGGTTGATAAGTAAAATGAGAATGCTTGGGCTGGAGAAAAATGTTTGCAAGTGGATAAGCAACTGGCTGAGTGATAGAAAACAAAGGGCGGTGATTAATGGTACATACTCAGACTGGATCGCTGTTACTAGTGAGGTACCACAGGGCTCCGTATTGGGCCCTATTCTCTATAACATATTCATTAATGACCTTTCAGAGGAATTGCACAGTAGAATATCAATATTTGCAGATGATACTAAGCTCTGTAAAGTAATAAACACAATATAGGATATTGTATTATTACAAAGGGATCTGGGTAAGTTGGAGGCCTGGGCAGAGAAATGGCAGATTAGGTTTAACTCATAAATGCAAGGTTATGCACATGGCGAGGAAAATCCATTCCATGATTACATGTTAAATGGAAAAGCTCTGGGTAAAAGTCACTGGAGAAGGACTTTGGAACCCTGAAGGACAGTAAACTTAATTGTAGCAGCCAGTGTCAAGCAGCAGCTGCCAAGGCAAATAGGATCATGGAGTGCATTTAAAGGGGCATAGATGCACATGATGGGAACATCATTCTCCCATTATACAAGTCACTGGTCAGACCACACATGGAATATTGTGTACAGTTTAACAATAAGAAGCAAAAATGATTAGCAAAATTAGGTTTATTTAATTAAAAGAAAAGACGGTTTTGGTTGGAACACAATAAATATATATAAATAAATCAAAGGTCAATATAGAGATCTCTCCCAAGATCTAGTTATACCCAGGACTGTATCCAGAACAAGGGGGCATCCTCTATGTCTTGAGGAAAGAAGGTTTTTACATAAACCTAGAAAGGGATTCTTTACTGTAAGAGCAGACTGTGGAACTCTCTGCCAGAGGGACTTGTCATGGTGAATTCACTAACCGGGTTCAAAAAGGATGCATTTCTAGAGTATAAAAATATAAAAATTTTTAGTGATTAGGATTTTAAAGAAGGGTTGTTAATACACGGATTTATTATGTTTGCCAGATTGGAGTTATGAATAAATTTTTTCACCAGCAATTAGTACAATTGGCTTCTACCTCATGGGGTTTTTTTCCTTTCTCTTGATCAACATAATAGGATAATGTGCTGAACTGGAAGGGCACGAATTTTTTTCAGCTCAACAAACAATGTAAATACTACAGCAGCTCTTTCTCAAATTAGTATTGTTTAAAAAAAAGCAGGACAATTCCTTCAATGCAACTTTTCCTGGACATCATATTGGATTACCAGGAGTTTCAGAAGCCAACCCTATGGTGATCCTCTGATTACCATGATCTTTTTATCCTGAATACTTTAGGTATATTACGGATTATCGACTTCTGAGTAAATGCATTTTACCATGATTATTGTTTTTATTATTAGTCTATGTTTTTGGGTCATTTAAGATAAAGTAAAACAAGTAATTATGTGTTTTTCAGATGATGGAGATAATTTTACCTTCTACATCAATTATTTATTTGTGGGCAAAGTTCTTTGAAGCATGAGCGAACGATATGCATTACATAGTCCATTCAATTAATTGCAACTATTATTCAGGAGGATTTAGATAATCGTTGGTAATGGGAAGTCAAGTGACAGATGCATTTTAATGTAGATAAATGCACATCTAGGCATTTGGGTAGTAAACCTAAGTAGGCTTAATAAATGTCAAGTGATGCAATCAGGTCGATCTATTGAAAGGATGCCTTTCATAATACATTTATGAAAACATATTAACCATGCAAGGACGGTGGTTCTGAGTGGTTGCCAGGTGTTGCATCATATCCTTGGTTTATAGATGTAGTCGGAAACAATACGAGTCATTAAGGGTTTGTGTAATTGTTTACTTGATTGCCATGGTTTCATCCCTGGATACTCACATGGTTGGTGCATCCAGCCATTGACTTCAGTAATAAATGGCGTGAAACCACTGATTGGCCCAAAAATAGTGATTGGTTGTAGCAGTCAAAAGGGTACTGTCACAATGCGGCGGTAACAGTATGCGTAGAGACGCCGATCGCTGGTAACCAGGTGTGGATCCACTGTGATCACCACAGGTGAGATGGTAGATGGAAATCCACGGCAGGGAGCAGAGTCTAAAGGGCCAACGGTCTTCACCGGAGCCCGCCGAAAAGCAGGACGGACTTTGCTGCGGGGATCAATGACATGGCTACCTGCGGTGACAGCCGAGGTACAGGACAGGAACTCCAGGCACAGAAGCAGTGGTAGGCAGGTACAGCCGGAAAAGGTATGCAGCCGAATACAGCAGGAAACCGAACAGGTGCAACGCCAGGATACACAACAGGTACTAGACAGGTATAACGGCAGGTTACAGCAGGAAAACGTATGAGTTCAAGGACAACAGAAACACAGCAGGTACTGGACGGGTACAGGGACAGCAGAAGACGACAGACAGGTGGTCAGGAGTTCTGATGGACTGCAGGAACTGAACCAGCATCTCAGGGGTTAAGTCCAGGATAGCAGACCTGAGAAGCTGACAGGAGCTCAGATGGACAACATCTCAGAATGAGGCAAAACACAACAACAACAATGGACCGACCCAGAGCAAAGACAGGGACTTCTCTTATAGCAAGGGGTCAAAGGTCAAGAGGAAGGTGAACGGGTCAGAGAACCTATAAAGGGCAGGAAGCTGACGTGCGTACCCTTGGAGACGCAGAGCATGTACAGGACCCCAGGAAGCAAGAGCAACAGGACAGCTGAGTGTATGGCAGAACACAGGCTGTCGGGACCCCTAAACAGGGAGCCCCAGCAGAGTCATGGTGGCACGGACACGGCGACGGTCCAAAGCAGGGACCGCGGCGTGAACCGTGACAGGTACACGGGCAATGTCATCACTGTAGCCAAGAAAATAAAGACTGGAGCAGATGGAATTTATCAGGGGAATACTTATTTTCTTATTTTATGCTATTTACCATGTAAAGGGGTTGTCCCACTTCAGATATTGATGGCATAGCACTAGGATATGCTATGCATGTCAGATAGAACAGGCCACAAAACCTTTCCACCACCACTTGGCTGTACTCAGAACTCCCATTAATTTCAAGGAGTCCTAACCACCACTCCCTTCAGAACAAAGAGCTTTTAGGGCTTGTTCTCAAGATAGATGTGGCTCCCAGAGGTTGGACCTGCACCTATCTGATATTAATGTCTCCACTAGAAATGGCCAAATTCAGGACTTTCTTATGGTACTGTAACTATATACTTTAGATGTTGTGCAAATTTTAGAGGCACAACTCTGAACACAGAATGGAGATCTGTGGAAGCGTATGGGTTACCACTGGCTTGGCACCAAAACATAAAAGATTGTGCACGGGAATAACAGTTGTACTAGAGAAAGAAGATTTTTTTGGGCTTGGTGCTCACATCCATGGAAATGATTAAACTATAACTACATCACTGTGGCATGAAAAATCACTTGTAATTTATTAAAACAAAAAAGGAATAAAGCTCGACACATTTCACGCCTTCACAGGTTCATCAGGACCTCCTGAATTCTTTTTCGCACTTCGTTGTCTACTGATTTTTTAATTTTCTTTCGTGATACATTAGGATTTTTTATTTATACATAAGATTTTATTAGAATTTTTTAATAATGAGAGAAAATAGTTTAAAAGTCTTGTTTTCACATTTTTTTATTTCTTTTTTAAGCAGCAAAAGTGACGAAAAAAAAAGTGTGGACTTTTCCTTTGTTTTTTTAATATAATTTTATTTTTTGTACGTTTTTTTTCGTAATTATTTTATTTTTTATATTGTGCTTCCTACAAAGTCAGAAAAAGACTATTTAGTATTTTATTAGACTACACTATTGAATCTCATAAAATTAGCATATGCTGCCATGAAATAGAGCAAACATAGCCCACCCAGGGCAAGATCTGCTCTATTACCCTCTAAGGGACAGCCACTACTGCAATATCCACTGATGTACTTTTAATCACAGTATCCCAATGGATACCTTCAAAGTACTGATTAAACTAGTGTGAACCCACCCTTAGATGTCGACCATACGGATGTTCATAGCCCACGGGTGGTTGGCATCAAATTAAATAAATTGCTGGGATAACCTTATTAATAATAATGTTTCCACCAATATTCCTACTCAATTATCTCATAGATGTCATGTAATCCTGTTGCTAACTGAATGGGGTCACATGATTGGCACCATGTTAAAGGGGTTGTCTCACTACAAATAATAGCTTTCAAAATGTAGGGGACACTAAATGAAGACGTTTTCCAAATATATTGTTTTGTTCATCTTTTTTTGTTAAGGAGCTACAAATGATTTTATCACCTTCTGTGCTCTCTCTGGTTCCCCAAGTGACTGACCTGTGTCTTCCTTCTCCCCTGCTGTTTGCTCTGATCTGATAGCAGGGAGTGGTGGCCTGCAGTGTGAAAGCTTGTGTGTTATCTGATCTTTCAGACAAAAGACAGTAATTACTCTACTGTTTACATTAACTCAACAGTTTCTCCAGACCTCAGAGAAGTTAATTTATCTAATCTAGACTAATAAACATAATAAACAGAGAAGTCTGAATACACAGAGCTCATATGCTAATTAGAGACAGCTTGACCAGGAAGTGACAGAGCAAAGCAGCATTATTTCATTTATGCATCCTGGGACAACCTCTTTAAGTCTATAAGCTACTCCATAGGAGCCATTACTATAGACAGAAACGTGGGCTATACCATGTTTTTTATTCAGAGATAGGAGCCTACTACATTGGTATAAAAGTAGTACTGAAGCAGAATTTTTAATACATCTATATTAGAAAATTGTATGATTTTCTATGATATATATATAATAAATAAAAAAAACAATATAAAGCGAACAACTCCTTTAACTGCCCTTTGGCATCATGGAAGGTCTACTAAATGGTATAGTAACGTGTCAGTCATCAAGTTTGTGAACGGCTTCCAGAAGAAAATGAATGCAGCTCCTTGTCACTGTGAGTTAACCAGCCGAGAGCGACACCATTTGTTTATAGTACACGCTTCATTCCAGCATTTGAAACAGGTTTGTGGGGGTTGCTCAGCAGACACAGTGTCTTCATTAGAATATCTAACAGATGCCCTAAATTAGAAGGGTTTGTCAAAGAGCCTCCTGAAGAAGAACACATAAAACTAGAAATAACAGATTCAAGGGGATGAAAATAGCATAGACTGGAGAACAAACAGAAAGGCAATCCACCTTTCTTGTAATTGCAAACTTGTTTTGCTCCACAAATATATATTATCACTGTTAGAAGGGGTTACTTAGTGAAGGGAAATATTTTCTAAATACAATCTCATTTGTAGTTTACTTTAATTACATTCCCTGTAAGCATCCTGTAGTTCTAAGTCATATGTTTCATAACAGGAAGCTTAGAAGTTCTGTGTGTCAGGAAACAGTTCTGTGTGGAGCCCAGGAGATCAGGCTCTCCAAAAAGTATATTTGGGACAGTCGGATAAGCCATCCGCACTTATGTTCAGGACAGCCTGATAAGCCACCCCCCTAAAGTTCTGCCTGAAAAGGCTTTGAACATGAGGCAGGAAACTGGAATGCACTGAGTCTGAGGTTAAGAGGGAGGAAAATAGACATACAAAACACAGCAAAGGATCCTGGGGTTTGCAGTTTTACAGGAAATGCTGATGAAAAGACTGCATACAGCACAGAAAAAACACAAATTAGTACAGATAACATCTCAGAAAGATGGATGAAGACTCAAGCAAGACATTTGATTTGTTTTGTTTGGTCCCTTGGAAAACCCCTTTAACTATACATTTGAAGTTGATGTCCAAGTTCTTTTCTTTTACATGTGAAGCAGTTACCCTGTACCACGAGGGTACAATTATTCTAACCTTGCTTATCACGAGGCATTATGGTAAAGGGGCTGAGAAACTCAAGCACTCTCTATTGAATGTGACAAATCCTCAATTTGCATCTGAAGCAAATTGAGGATTTGTTACATCCAATAGGGGGCGCTTTAGCTTCTCAGCTCCTTTCCCATAATGCCTTGTGATATGCAGATGCTTAGTGGAGGGCAAAAAGGCAATTCAAAATGCCTATATGGTGCTCTCCCCAAGGAGAGATGTTCCCCTTTCTGAGCCACTCATTTCCTCCCACTCATCCAGTCAGTATCACTTTGCTCTGCACTGATGAGGAGCAAAACTCGGAAACAGCTGGCTGCAGATGAGTGATACTGGCTTGGCTAATATCCCTTTTGCTTTCCAAAGATTTGGTGAGTCTGAAGAAAATTGAGGATTTGTTTCATCCACTAGAGGGTGCTTGAGCTTCTCAGTCTCTTTCCATAATGCCTTGTGATATGCAGATGCTTAGTGGAGGGCAAAAAGGCAATTCAAAACTCCACACGCCTATATGGTGCTCTCCCCAAGGAGATATGTTCCCCTTTCTGAGCCACTCATTGCCTCCCACCCAGCCGGCCTGTACACTCTGCTCTGCACTGGTGAGGAGCAAAACTCTGAAACAGCTGTCTGCAGATGAGTGATACTGGCTTGGCTAACATCCCTTTTGCTTTCCAAAGATTCGGTGAGTCTGAAGCAAATTAAGGATTTGTTATATTCCATAGAGGGTGCTTGAGCTTCTCACTCTCATAATGTCTTGTAAATGCAGATGCTTAGTGGAGGGTAAAAAGGCAATTGAAAACTCCACACGCCTATATGGTGCTCTCCCCTAGAAGAGATGTTCACCTTTCTAACCTTACTTAGAAATCAGTTTCAGTAGAGCATAAATTGAGGAGAGATCAGTAGTAGTGGAGTCTGTTAAAATGGGTGACTTTTAGTCTACAACAGGCACTAATACTAGGCACTGCAGTTAAGATATAGTTCTAGGTCATTGCTCAGCCCTGATGCAGCAGAGCTGAGACTACAGAACCAGCATTGTAAAAAAGATAAAATTAAAGGGAATGTGTCATCAAAAAATGACTTATTGTTTAACTCACATTTTTACGTTAAACACATTGTTTTTTAGAAATTTTTGGTTGTTTTTTTTTTTTTCACATCACTTTCAGTATTTTTTTTAATAATTCTTAAGTCCTGCAGTTTTCACTTTGGCCACAAGGCTTAATAATCATCTGACACTTCCTGTTCTGTGTAGAGAGCTTTTCAGCAGTCTGCTCATTATCAGTAAAAGCAGGGTCAAACTGAAAGGAGACACCAGTGTGTACAGATAACACAGAATCCACCAGTCACAAGAGGAGATGTCACAGCTCCCCCTCTCCCCTCCCTGCACAGTGAAAACTCTCCTATAGACTTCTATGGGACAGAATCAGTCTTAAGGTTCCTATGGGCATGAAGCTGCTGTAAAGTATCTCTCTGACTGCTGTTAAAGCAGTGCAAGCAAGAATGTCTTCCCCACAATCATATATAGACGGCCGAATTGAGAAATCTACAATCAGGAAATAAAAACGACTGAGAGGAAAAGAATATGGATCAGGGGCTTGATTTGATAAGTAACAAAAAATAAATAAATTGGCGACAGATTCCCTTTAAGTCATGAACTTGCTTTAGCTCTAGTGAAGGACCCTGAGGTTTTTAGAACATCCCACAGTAGGTGTCACATATACTCTGCATTATGTAGAAAAGTGTAGGTACTGCTAAATAAGGAGAGGGTGAGGGTGAGGAGCAACTTACGACAAACAAAGCAGACGTTATTTGGCATAAAAAGTGGCTCCCAACTGGGAAACCCTGGCCTCCAATGGATAAGTTCAAGCGCTATATAAATGAAAGTGGCAGGTCCTTCCTGGGCCTCCCTAGGAACAGCTGGTGCTGTAGAAATAACATTTCCTCTTTTCTCCCTGGAGATAAAAATCTCTGTCCTTTCTTTAACTGCTGAAAACAGGACAAGTGCATTCAAAATACAAGCTGGCATCTTCCTTACTGGAGCTCTCCATGTCTTATGAATATATATGATAATATTTGCTTTCGAGTTTCATGAGAAGAAATACATCTATCCCTGATGGAGCGGCGAATGTATTGGCGGCGACAGAAAAGTGCACTCTAGGAAATGATTTCTGGGTGAATCCCGCAGAAAGGTCCCCTATGCAGGATAGAGGACAGTATTATTGTATTTTGTATCTCTGTACCATGTGAACGGTACTTTCACTGCTGAGTAATGGGAGCTTTTACATTGCAGGTAAAAGCATGAACATGCCATGAGAGTAATCTCTCTGTAAATAGTGATAACTCACATATACCTTAAAAAAGGACATATGGATTTCCCTATAGATGCAGCTCTTAAGCACAAAGTATTCAAAGTGCAATGTATATTTCTTCTATATCCTTATTAGCAAAATATAGCACATCACATAGCTTAAAGGGGTTTTGACACAAAGTAAAATTGATGTGGGAAGTTTGCAAATTAAATAATAAACCGTTTCACCATTCATTATTATTCTGCACCGTTTTTGTTTTAGCTGCTCCCTTAGTGATCCATAGCGTACAGCTCATCTCTATAGGGTACAACCAGTGACAAGAGCTCCTCAGCCCTGGCTGCACATGCTCAGACATCACCTCTCCTCTCAGGCAGCTACTGTTAGTCTCTTCCCTGCTTAGTAATCACACACACTCACTACTGAGTGAGTGTTTGACCCCAGGTGCTGTCATTCACCTCCTGTCCTCTGTACTCTTTAATAATCACACACACTCACTGCTGAGCAAGTGTTCAACCCCAGGTGCTGTCATTCACCTCCTGTCCTCTGCACTCCTTAGTAAACACACACACTTACTGCTGAGTGAGTGTTTGATCCCAGATGCTGTCATTCTACTCCTGTCCTCTGTACTCCTTAGTAATCTCACACACTCAATGCTGAGCGAGTGTTCAATCCCAGGTGCTGTCATTCACCTCCTGTCCTCTGTACTCCTTAGTAATCACACACACTCACTGCTGAACGAGTGTTCAATCGCAGATGGTGTCATTTACCTCCTGTCCTCTGTACTCCTTAGTAATCACACACACTCACTGCTGAGTGAGTGTTCGACCCCAGGTGCTGTCATTCACCTCCTTTCCTCAGTACTCCATAGTAATCACACACACACTGCTGAGCAAGTGTTCAACCCCCCAGGTGCTGTCATTCAACTCCTGTCCTCTGTACTCCTTAGTAATCACACACTCACTGCTGAGCGAGTGTTCAACCCCAGGTGCTGTCATTCTACTCCTGTCCTCTGTACTCCTTAGTAATCACACACACTCACTGCTGAGCGAGTGTTCAACCCCAGGTGCTGTCATTCACCTCCTGTCCTCTGTACTCATTAGTAATCACACATACTCACTGCTGAGCGAGTGTTCAACCCAAGGTGCTGTCATTCCCCCCCCTGTCCTCTGTACTCCTTAGTAATCACACACACTCACTGCTGAGTGGGTGTTTTACCCCAGATGCTATCATTCTACGACTGTCGTCTGTACTTCTTAGTAATCACACACACTCACTGATGAGCTAGTGTTCAACCCCCAGGTGCTGTCATTCAACTCCTGTCCTCTGTACTCCTTAGTAATCACGCACTCACTGCTGAGCAGGTGTTCAACCCCAGGTGCTGTCATTCTACTCCTGTCCTCTGTACTGCTTAGTAATCACACACACTCACTGCTGAGTGCGTGTTTTACCCCAGATGCTATCATTCTACTCCTGTCGTCTGTACTTCTTAGTAATCACACACACTCACTGATGAGCTAGGGTACAACCACCAGGTGTTTTCATTCTCCTCCTATCCTCTGTACTCCTTAGTAATCACACACTCACTGCTGAGCGAGTGTTCAACCCCAGGTGCTGTCATTCACCTCCTTTCCTCTGTACTCCTTAGTAATCACACACACTCACTGCTGAGTGCGTGTTTTACCCCAGATGCTATCATTCTACTCCTGTCGTCTGTACTTCTTAGTAATCACACACACTCACTGATGAGCCAGTGTTCAACCCCCAGGTGTTTTCATTCTCCTCCTATCCTCTGTACTCCTTAGTAATCACACACACACTTACTGCTGAGTGTTTGACCCCAGATGCTGTCATTCTCCTCCTATCCTCTGTACTCCTTAGTAATTAGTCAAACAGTGCAAATAAATAAAAAGAAAAAAGAAATCAATATATTCTATAGTACGGTGAATGACACCATTAGAAAGTAAATTTTATCCTGGAAAATAAAAGCCCTCATATGTAGGTGAAAAAATAAAGAAGTTACGGCTCTTGGAAGATAGGGACCGAAAAAACTAACATAACAAAAATAAAAATACAGGCTGCCGTGAGAAGAGGTTAAAGATATTTTATTCATCCATGTTGTATGTACTAGGTTACTGGATAGTGCAAAGAAATACTAGAGAACAGCACTCCTCCAAAATTCTAGAGGTAACATGGAACACGCACCTTTCTGGGGGCTTGGTCCTGCTGACCCCTACTTTCATACAGTGTATAAAACAAAGGATGTAGACCAGCACTCATAGGGTTAATGCAAAATCAGAACTAAATTTAAAACAGAGGTGCAATGTCTTGCAAGACAAGGTCTCTTTCGGGCATGAAGGAGGCTTTGTCGACCTGAAACGTTGCATCTCTAGAATAAATTCACTCCTAGTTTTGCATTTACCACTCGAATGCTGCTCTTCATCAATGACCCATATCTGGTCAATGTCTATATCTGGATCAACACCATTGGAGTACAGGTAGAATTTTGTCTCTGCCTTATTGGGGTTTCTGCCTGTATCTGGATCAACACCATAGGAGTACAGGTAGAATTTGGTAACTGCCTTATTGGGGTTTCTGCCAGTATCTGCATCAATATTATAGAAGCACAGCTTGAATTTGGTAACTACCTTATTGGGGTTTCTGTGTATATCTGGATCAACACCATCGGAGTACGGGTAGAATTTGGTAACTACCTTATTGGGGTTTCTGTGTATATCTGGATCAACACCATAGGAGTACAGCTTAAATTTGGTAACTGCCTTATTGGGGTTTCTGCCTGTATCTGGATTAACACCATCGGAGTACAGGTAGAATTTGGTAATTTGGGGTTTCTGCCTATATCTGGATCAACAACATCGGAGTACGTGTAGAATTTAGTAATTTGTTTTCTCTGCCTATATCTGGATCAACAACATAGGAGTACAGGTAGAATTTGGTAATTTGGGGTTTCTGCCGATATCTGGATCAACAACATCGGAGTACGGGTAGAATTTGGTAATTTGGGGTTTCTGCCTATATCTGGATCAACAACATCGGAGTACAGGTAGAATTTAGTAATTTGTTTTCTCTGCCTATATCTGGATCAACAACATAGGAGTACAGGTAGAATTTGGTAATTTGGGGTTTCTGCCTATATCTGGATCGACACCATAGGAGTACGGGTAGAATTTGGTAATTTGGGGTTTCTGCCTATATCTGGATCAACACCATAGGAGTACAGGTAGAATGTGATAGACTTTTGGTCTTTTCAAACCTTGCTATACTACCAATAAAATGTAATGAACTCCAGTCTGAAAGCTTCAGTCTCATTAGATGATTTTCCTATTATTAATTAGCATACCCCAGTCGGTATAGCACACAGTATATTTCAGTGTATGAAAGGAAATAGCAGGGTTACTTGTATTTCATGTAGTTTCTCCCACTCTTTGTTCTCCTACATAGAGGTAGATGGAAGCTCGATGGTATCTAATGGACGGGAGGGAACTCTGACTGTGCTCTCTTCACAGACTTTCATTTCACTGTAAAAGTAGACCTAAAGTGAATATCTGCTCTATTCCTTAATGAACGCCTGTTCCTCTGGCACTCTCTGCCTTTTCACATCAAAAGCAAAATCTACTCCCAGTCTGTTCTCAGCTTAACAGAAACTAGAATGTTGAAGATTTCTCTATCCCACATATTTGATTGATTCTCACTGCCTCTGTTTCTATGTCCGTGAAATAAAGGTGCCTGAAATGCAAAAATAGTTCTGCCGGGAGCTAGTAGGAACAAATCAATGGTGGTGGTGATACAAGTGTTATGTAGTGCAGATGTGGCACACTGGACACTTAACCCATTATGTATGAGCTATAGCATCACATAGTTCTTACAGACTTGTGTAGGTGGGTATGCATACTGTGAACCTGCAGTTCCACAACATCACAACGGGGCTTTATTGGATTGAGATCACTTGACCATACATTGGCATTTCACTGAATTGACTGACGTGTTTTGAGGAACCAGCTTGAGATAATGATGTGTGTTCTGTGTAATCCAGCTGAAAGTAGACATTAGAAGATGGGCAGACTATACTCATGATGAACAATGCATATGGTCAACAACAATACCAACACATTCTACCCTGGTACACCACCATAAGCAGTTTTACCTGTTGACATAAATAGTAGAAGAGTGAAGAAATCAGGTGATACCTTTTAGAAATAGTAATCTGTGTGAATTAATGCGCTGACTGAGTCTCTCCGTCTTTTTCACCACCTCACTAGAGGCCTGTGGTGGACATTGACACCACACTATGAATACATCACATGGAAGACCTGCAAGAAAATGTCCCCCTAATTCCTGTGCACTTGTTTGACTGTGGACAGGTACAACACAGTCACGTGTAGATGTGCCTACAGTCTTGCATCCTGTTTTGCAGTAGGTGAGGTGCCAGTTTCATTTGGGGCCTCCGACAAAACAGAGGCGCGCAGATTTGGGGTTGCCGAAAGGAAAGGGAGAGGGGGGACTGGGAATATTTCTTTGAGTCTGTTGTCCCTCATGTAGCACAGGTTTGGAGTTTCCTTGCAAGCTTTCGTAGGATCTCCAGCTGTTGTTTGTAGTGACAACTAGGGGCACCGTCCTTCATTCTGGGTCTCTTTGTATGTAAATAGATTGTCTCTTTTAATGGCTGCTGCTTTTGTTTATTTGGTTGTCCGTCAATTTTGCTTTGTATCCAAGTTGGAGAAATTTCGTCCTCAGACGTCAAAGGTGCTTGTCCTAGGTGCTGCCTTGTCGAGGCAAATACGATAGTAGCATTTACCGGCTGTAAGTAATTAGTGGACATTTTCCTGCAGAGTCTTCCCATATTGGGGTGTATCCCTCATTATGTGTGTGTGCAATTTCCTCACCACAGCCTTTTGTGGGGAACAGGGCAGGGAGACTCAGTCAGCGCAATGAATCCACAGATTCACTATTAGCAACAGCAGACAGATCTCCTAGTGGCTGCATATTTCTCACAAGAAACCCTCCATGTAAGATGTGAAGGTTTATGGTCTCTTTAATAAATTTAAGACACAAAGGGAGAGGAAGGAATGGGAATATAATTGTAATGCACAAATTTAAAACTCTCAAAATGACTTAACATTCATCCCTAGCTTCATGTTCACACTACATATGAACTGTGAGGGTCACAAATCACACCTGATAGCAAATAGATAAGAGCAATAATTACTGATCCCTCCTGTCACACCTCATAAGTTTCCAGGCTGTTTATTGCTTGACATGTTGTAAATAACTGCTCAACATTACAACATTATACTACTGTTGACATAAAGCAAGATGGATCCATTGATTCATGTGGTTTTATGCCACGTTATCATCTGCGTTGTCCATCAATAATTAAGATTTGCCAAACCAAGTGTACATTTTTGGCTCTCCATGTTGAAAGTTTTAATGAGCCTATAAACCATTTGGCCTCTATTTCTTACCTGGTAAGATAGGATCTCAATAAGGTCTCGAACTACGCAAGCTCATCCACTTGAAGATTTAGCTATGGATCCAGAGATGACATCACAGTTCCCTTTTAAATGTCTATGTAAAATTAAATGATACTCAAATCCTAAAGCCTCTAATGGCGCAGTGGTCCGTGTTGACTCCTTGAAAAAAGGGCAGGTGAACCTTTGGGAGGCCTGCTCTGGATTGCCATAGGGTTAAAGAGGTGTATGTTTTTTTTGTTTGTTTTTATTAATAATAATAATAAAATAATAATAATAATAAAATAAAAATAATCTTTATTCTATAACCCCAAACATATTCTCAGACTTTACAAATATAAGGGAATAAGCACAGAAAAAACCAAATTACATTATAAAAAAAGCTACGTAAAAAATCAACACGGGGTGTGAGGGCCCGCTCGAAAGGGACTTACAATCTATTAGGTGTATGGGTGAAAAAAAGGGTTTTACAAGTGCTTGGGTTTTACAAGGGGCCAGCCATGTTACAAAAATTTGGGGTGTAAAAAAAAAAAGCGGATGAACCTCCATTCCAACCATACTCAAAACAAAAGGGCCTTTTGGTGCCAAAATTTTTGGAATGATGAATTTGACAAAATTTGGGGGGGTCAAAAATTGGGGGATTTTGGGTAGGCTTGTCTAAGAAGAGGGATTTTCAGAGACCCTTAAAACTGTGGGGTTTGTGAAAGAGGGCCAATTCTCAAAAATTGGGTTTTCGTCCCTTCGCCAAATTTTTCCGACAAAATTCTTTTCGTCCCGAATTACTTCGGCACAATCACTTAAAAAACAGCTATTTTCCAGCTGCCCAGAGCCTGCAGGTGCGTGAACGTTGGCCTTTTTAAATATGCAAGGGAGCTTTTTTTGGTCTTCATACAATGTTTTTTTTTGTATGACACCACATACCCCGCCGTCTTAGAATCGCTTCACTAAAAAATTTCCCCTGGCACTTAAAGGGCAAAACTACCAAAAAACTCAAGCGGGAAGTACCTGAAAATTGTAGCGAAAGCTGAAAAAAACAAGCTGAGAGCTCGGGGTGGCAACATGTGAAGAGGGTGGGGGTGACGGCGGCACCAAAGCGCAGGGGGTCGGCAGGGCACAATACATTCCTGGAGGCGAAAACCATATTAGGCCACAGAGTGGCACAACACACAGTTGGAGGCATGGCAGCAGCGAAAGAGGTCAGGCAGGGGCACAATAACATTCTGGGGGGGCAAAACAGTATTAGGCCACAAAAGGGGCACAATCACACGTGGGAGCACCGCACAGTATAAAGGTCAAAGTGGCACAAGGCTTTCTGATTGAAAACAGTATTAGGCCACAGGGGGCACAACCCAAAACAGTTTGGGGGCCCACGGCGGCAGCAGAAAGAGGTAGGCAGTGGCCAATACTTTATGGAGGGGCAAAACGTATTGGGCCCAGGTGGCACAATCACCGTGTGGAGGTCACGGCGGCAGAGTATGAGCCAGAAGTGGCCAATAAATTAGGGGAGGAAAAAACAGTTTTAACCACAGAGTGGCACAATCACACAGTGTGGGGTCAGGGCGGCAGCATATGGGGTTCAGGCATGGAAACAATGACTTAGGGGGGGCAAAACGTATTACCACAAGTGGCACAATGAACCGTGTGGGGGCACGGCAGCAGCATATGAGGTCAGACAGTGGCACAATGACATTATGGAGGGGGCAAACAGTATTGGGGCCACGAAGGGCACAATCACACATGGGAGGTCAGGGCGGCACAAAAATGAGGTCGACGTGGCACAATGACTTATGGGGGGCAAGACAGATTAGGCCACAATGGCCAATCAACCAGTGTGGGGTCACGGGGGCAGCAGTATGGGGTCGGGCAGGGGCACAATGACATTATGGAGGGGGAAAAAACAGTATTAGGCCACAGAGGGCACAATGAACAGTGGGGAGGTCATGGCGGCAGCAGTAGGGGGCAGACGGGGGCACAATAATTAGGGAGTGAAAAACAGTATTAGGGCACAGAGGGGCAAAATTTTCACACATGGAGGTCCCAGCGGCAGCATATAGGTCAGGCATTTGGCACAATAATTATGGAGGGGGCAAAACAGATTAAGGCCACAGAGGGCAAAATATACCGTGTGGGGGTCAGGGGCACAGCATATGAGTCAACAGTGGCAAATACTTTAGAGGGGAAAAACATATTGGGGCACAGAGTGGCACAATCACACAGTGGAGGTCACAGGGGCAGCTTTTATGAGTCGGCAGTGGCCAATGAAAATTCGGACGGCAAAAAAGGAGAGGCCAAAGAGGGGTACAATGACACAGGTGGAGGGCACGGCAAGCAACACACAGCATAAGGTCAACAGTGGCACAATACACAGTGGGGGCACGGCAGCAGCCACGGCAGCAGTGGGGTCAGCAGGGGACAATGAAAAATTTCGGGAGGGGCAAAAACAGGAACCACAGTTGGAGGGCAGGGCAGCACCGGGGCAGCGCATGGGGTAAAGGGCACAATGACCAGTGGGAGGGCACGACAGGATCACAGCAGCGCATGGGGTCAAAGTGGCACAAATTACTTTCTGCAGTGGCAAAATTTTAAATTGGGGCCACAAGCGGCAAAATGATGAGAGGGGGAGGTCCGGCGGCAGCACAGAGGTCAGGCAGTGGCACAATAAGAGAGTGGAGGAGACAGAGCAACACATGAGTAGAGAGGGGCACAATGACTTTCTGGAGGTGGCAAAACAAAACCATCCCGCGGGAGGGCAAAAAGACACATGGGGATGTCAGGGAAAACAGCAACAACAGCACATGACACATAAGTGCACAATGACGGGGTGTTGAGGGGGGGTGGCAATACCAGTCCCTGGTAAAGAGGGTTTAGGCAGAGGAGAAACACAGCAATTGGGGCATAAAGGGGGGGTGGCGGCAACAGAAAAAGTGGGCTGGGGGCAGGAGTTTTAACCCCAGACGACGCCTAAGGCATTTGGGTTTTGGGAAATCCGGCCGATCCACGCCTTTTCATTTTGAAAAAGGTCATCGTTCAACTTTTCCCGTAAAAGCGGGTTCTCCGGGGGTAACGTGCCCCCCCCCGCACTAAACACCCGCTTGATGCCACACACTGGCCGGGCGGGACAGCTTCCCACTGAAAACCGGCAAGTTGCGCCACACATCCATTTGGCTGCCCATATCCAGGTTTTCAAACGGGGGGCGAGTGCGTCCAAGTGGGCCCAACCGTTGGTTCAGGGAATGCTCCTGCCTGCTGCTGCTGCGCTGCGGTGACTCCCTCCTCATGGGCGGGTGAAGGAAGGCTCATTAGTGACTCCAACTTGGGTTTACTGCTGATGGAGCGGGATTTTGCTCCTACCCCCCCCCCCTTTCCCCCAGCACCGCGGCATATACGTGACGCTGAGGAACCCCCCGGTCAGACCTGTCAGAGGAGGGACATGCCGCACTACAGCGGCCAACGATTACGGGGGGTTTTCCCTTAGTATTTGAAGTTTTCTTCCCCCCTCAATAGCGGGGAAAAAAAGGCTCCCTTTTGGGGACCGGTAGCGAGGGCCCCAATAGGGTGGAGAGCCAAAGTCATCCCCCCCGATGCTGACTTTTCGGCTGTCACACCAGCAAAAAAGCATGCTGCGGCACTGCACAAGGACCCGAGGGGCCCCCTCCCCATTTCCACGATACGCCAGGGTGCTTGGATCATCTCCTCGTTTTCCCTCATCTCCATCCACCTCCTCCACTCTCCTGCTCCCCTCTCTTGTCACCTGGGTAAAAATCCACTCATTCACCAACAAAGGTTTCTCTCCAATGTCCTCCTCCTCCCTCCCCCTCCTTTTCAGCCCACCGGACTCATGGGCCACGAGAGTACGCCACATCTCCATCCCCGCCCAAACAGATTTTTCACATCTGTTCCAGGACATGAAGCATTGGAAGACTTTTTTCATCCCGAGTCCTGGCGACTGACAAAAAACGGCCTCCTCGAATGCCTCAACAAACGGCAGGTGTCACCATGACTCCACTGCTGACATCAAAGTTACCGGGGGAGTATTCTGTCTGCCGGGATCAAAAAAAAAATCGTTAAGGCCCTTTCCTTTTCATACAGTCGGCCCAACAGGGCAGGCTGGAATTCCACGGGGAAAACCGCATATCAGAGCGTGTTGGGGGAGGCCTTTCTGCCCGCAACTCAGGAGGGTGTTCCTGGCTTTGAAACGAATGGAAAAGTGCAGCACAGTTTCCTGGCCATTTTCAAAATGTTCGAAATCGGGGGAAAAAACTTCAGGAACCTTTTTCAACCAATTGAACACGTCGCCAGCAGGCCAGGACCTCCCCCTCGTCAGCGCGGACACCATGTTCCTCCCTTTGTCCGCACCATGGTTCCATTTGCTTGGCCGGAGAAAGCCCACATCGATTTCTTGCTGCATGACCGGGCATTCCTCCCCTGTGTGACTTCGTTCGCCGGGCAACTAGGGTAGAACTCGTGACACCGCGTGCCCACCATGTGGTATGATGGACAGTATTTGTGGAGGCTAAGTTGGTGGGGGGGAGGAGGGGGGCCCGGGGACTTTTGGGCGCAGGAGCAGCAGTTTGACAACTGGGGGAAAAGCGGTCTCCTTAAAAAGGTTTTGGGTGTCCGGGGCGGGAAAGCCATACCCCGGGGGCCGTAAAGGACATGTAGGGCCCTGACCGTAGTTACAGCTCCAGACTTCCGCGCTCCCGTGTACCTTGGAACAACCGATAACCAAGGACGACCCCACTTTCTTTTAACATATTTTTGAAGTGCTGGTACTCCTTTTTTGGAAAAAAATTACGGCTTGGAACTCTCCCCTCTCCCGGGAAAGCCTTATTCTCGAATGGTGCAGAGTCCCCATTTGGGAAAAGGGGGGGACTGCAGACCAACAACTTGGGGCAGGGCCGGGCATGCTGCACCCTTAGGGGGTTGGACGCATACTGTTGCTTTTACAATCGCCCCTCTGAACGCTGCTGGCGCCAAGAAAAAAGGGAGGAGCAATCTGGACCGGAGAGGTGTCAAAGAGAAACAGCTGCCTTCGCAAGGGGTGGAGCCTTGACTGGGTGAAAGGCATGTGCCCCTGGCCGCTGCTGCTGCGCAGCGGCAGGATGGTCCACCACTCAAACCACGTTTCCCCAGGCCACCGGGTGGTACCTGATGTTTACGAGGGCCGTTGTGCCAATTACTCCCTGGCCACCTTTACCCTTTTTCCCCCCAGATTTTACAATACCCTATTCGGCTCCTCCGTGTCTTAGCAAAAACTGCCACACCGCCGAAGCTGATTTTACCGGCCCAACCGCTCCGCACTGAGTGACAAATGCCGGCCGCTGCCTCGCTGACCCCTGTCCGCTACTTTTTTGGGCCTCGAAGCGGGTTTTCTTAAACCCCCGGCCGTTGGGTCCCGACCCACACTGCGCTACCCTGCTGACCACGGGCCCCACAACCCACTTTCTGGCTGCGCCGCTGCCTGACCCAAGCGACCCCTCTTACCTGACGATGATGAAGCCCCTTTCTTCACCCCGGGTCCCAAGTCGGTCGGGACACACATCTATTTTGTTTTAACGTCACACTGTCCCCATCACCGTCTTTGGGAAGCCAGGCTGACCTCTCACCCAATGACCTCCCCCTGCCCCTCTCCACATCTATACTTTGCCGCCCCCAAGAAGCTGGGGATATTTGGGCCCCATTTCTTCCTGCCCCAGAGCTTGCTGAAAGCCCTCCTCAAATTTTTCAACCTCGCTATATAGTGGGGCTGAGCCCAACCACATAGTAGATCCCTGGCTGAGGGAACTGGGTGGGGGCAGGGCGGGTGAGACAGGGGAGGGCCCTGACCCGCCTTTTCCCGGGCCGCCAACTAAGTGTTGTTTCGAGGGTTTCCCCCGACTCTTTTCTGGGGTTTTAATGTCACGGGAGGAAGAGGAGACCCTTTAAAAAACCAAACAAGAACCCTTTGGGTTGCTGAACAAAACCCCGCCGCTAATACAGCGGCAGTTGTGGCCTCACCGAGTGACCCCTGCGCGACTCCCCTTGCTGTGCGGCACCGGGGCCCTTTCAGAAATGTTTTTGCCCTGCCACCGCGGGTTTCAGACCTGCCACCTCTCTGTCTGCTACGTTTTTCTAAATGTCAGACACGTTTATAAGCTATCTGTAATATAAATTTTACAACCCGTTTTTTTTTACTCCAAAAGAACCCCCTAACAAGCTTTGGGTAACCCTTGGGAATAAATTGCGCTCCACAAAAGGGCCAGGGAAAAATTACTTTTATGTGTCGTTTACAACACTGTGGTTTTTTCTAAATGTAAAAGCACAAACAGGCTTAATTAACCTTCGCTTGTGAATTATCTACAAAAAAAAATGATAATTTTTGGTGTTGAAAAAGACGTTTATTTTTTTCGCACAAGCAAAACAACGCTAAATTAACCCCCGGGTGAAAAATTTGGCATAGAATTGACCACCAAAACTATAGCTTTTTAGGTTTACAATTGCGGTTTTTTTACGCCACACAACAAGAGATACATTTTTTAAAAGCCTTTGCTTGTGAATTTGGTACCAAAAAAAATATTTTAAATTTTGGGGTTGAAAAAGACGGTTTATTTTTGTCAGCACCCACAAAAAAACCTTAATTAACCCCTGGATGTAAATTCGCCAAAGAATTGAGCCGCACAAACTATCTTTGAGCGGTTTTCAATTGGTGTTTTTTACGCCACACAACAAAAGATAATTGTAAAAGCCTTTCTTGTAATTAGGCTACCAAAAAAAAAATATATATTTTGGGGTTGAAAAAGAGGTTTTTTTTTTTCACACACCAGCAAAACAAGCTTTTTTAAAACCCCCCGATGTAAATTGCCCCAAAAATTTAGCCGCAAAACTAGTACGTGTTACAATGCGGGGTTTTCTACCCAACAACAAGAAAACATTTTAATTAGCCTTTGCTGTGAAATTTGGCTACCCAAAAAAAAAATATATATTTGGGGTTGAAAAAGACGGTTTATTTTTTCAGCCACCAGCAAAACAACGTTTAAATTTAAACCCCTGGATGTAAATTTCGCCAAAGAAGAGCCGCACAAACTAGAGTGTTACAATTGCGTTTTTCTCCCACACAACAAGAGTACGTTTAATTTGCCTTTGCTTGGAATTAGGCTACCCAAAAAAATATATATATTTTTGGCGTTGAAAAAACGGGTTTTTTTTTTTGTCACACACCAAAAAACCACGCTTAATTAACCCCGGATGGAAATTGCGCCAAAAATTGAGCCGCACAAACAGTACGTTTTACAATTGCGTGTTTTCTAACCCCCACAACAGAGAACAGTTGTAATTAGCCTTTTTTTTGAATTAGCTACCAAAAAAAAAAAAATATTTTGGGGTGAAAAAAACGGTTTATTTTTTGCAGCACACCCCGCAAAAAAAACCTTTAAATTTAAACCCCTGGATTAAATGCCCAAAAAATTAGCCCACAAAACTAGTAGCGGTTTACAATTGCGGTTTTCTACGCCACACAAAAAAAGAAAGTTTAAATTACCTTTGCTTGTGAATTAGGCTACCAAAAAAAAAATTAAATATTTGGCTTGGAAAATGACGTTTTTTTTTTGTCAGCACAAAACCCCAAACCCCCGCTTAATTAACCCCTGGATGTAAATTGCGCCAAGAATTGAGCCCCACAAAATATACGGGTTTAAAAATTTCGTGTTTTCTGCCAACAACAAGAATACAGTGAATTTCCTTTTGCTTGGAATTAGGCTACCAAAAAAAATATATATATATTGGGGTTGAAAAAGACGGTTTTTTTTTTGTCAGCAAAAACCCCCAAAACAACGCTTAATTAACCCCCGGATGTAAAAATTTCGCCAAAGAAAAAAGGGGCCCCACAAAAAAAGAGCTTTACAATTGCGTGTTTTTTTACGCCCCACAAAAAAAGAACAGTTGAATTAGCCCTTTGCTTGGGGAATTAGGGTACCAAAAAAAAAATATAAATTGGCGTTGAAAAAACGGGTTTTTTTTTGTCCAAACACCAGCAAAACAACCTTTAATTTAAAACCCCGGAGTAAATTGCGCCAAAAATTGAGCCGCACAAACTAGACGTTTACAATTTCGTGTTTTTTTACGCCACACAACCCAAAATCCCTTTTTAATTTCTTTTTCTTTTGAATTAGCTACCAAAAAAAATATATAAATTTGGCGTTTAAAAAGAGGTTTATTTTTGTCAGCACACCAGCAAAAAAAACCCAATTAACCCCTGGATGTAAATTGCGCCAAAGAATTGAGCCGCACAAACTAGTAGCGTGTTACAATTGCGTGTTTTCTACGCCACACAACAAGAATACAGTTTTAATTACCTTTGCTTGTGAATTTGGGTACCAAAAAAAAAATTTTATATATTTTTTGGGGTTGAAAAAACGGTTTATTTTTTTTCAGCACACCAGCAAAACAACGCTTAATAACCCCGGATTTAAATTTCGCCAAAGGAAAAATTGACCCCCAAACTATAGCGTGTTTTCAATTTGGGTTTTTTTTTCGCCACAAACAAGAGATACAGTTGTAAATTACCTTTGCTTTTGAAAAAGGCTACCAAAAAAAAAATATATATTTGGGGGTTGAAAAGACGTTTAATTTTGTCAGCACACCCCAAAAAAAAACCTTAATTAACCCCCGGTGTAAATTTCGCAATAGAAATTCAGCAGCCAAAAAAAAGTGGGATTGTATTAAAAAACCTGTTTCTTTAAATAAAACAAAGGGAAATGGGTTTGATCCCACTTGATATTGAATTATATGCCCCCGCGTGGACGCACACTGGATTTCAATCCAAACCCCAAAAAACAAATAAACATTCAGGAAAAGTCTCTGAGACAAGCTGAACACCCCACAAAAAATCGCTGTTTAAAAAAAAATTCTTCAGAAAGGCTACACCCCAGCACACCTTCCCTATCATACAGTGAAGAGTGGACTCCCAGCGGCGCGCTCGGGGCTATATATGCGGTGACGTCACAGAAACCCGCCTCTCGATTGGCTTCATCTCGACATGCATCAGGCTATGCCCTTCTTTCCCCCCAGAGTGCTTTGCCCCATGTACGCCCGTCTCGCAGCCATTTATCAATAAAACACACTTCGTTTTACCCCGAAGTACCCCCAAAATTTGCTTTTTCCGAACCGAATTTCCTAAATTCTAAAAGAATTTCCCCTTCATTAAATCAATTCGCCCATCCTATTGTGAGGGTTTCCTGATCACAGGGGTAAAAGTTAGAGAAATGGTGCAATACGGCAAATTTGTAAGGGCAGGGAGTTTCGGATGATGAGGGGTGTAATCTTAATCAGTAGCAAACGAAGGGCCGGGGGGGTGGTAACAAGATAGGGGGGAGATGTGTGGGGTGCACCCCTTTGGAGAGCTTTATAGGTGAAGTGATATTTATTTGTATTTTGTACTGAAAGGGACCATTTCAGAGCTGACACATTTAAGGCAACAGTATAGGGTGGAAAAAAAGACAAACCTGCTGCGCATTTTAGGGCAATTGGAAGGGGAATTACAAGGGGAGACCCATAAACAGGGGGTTACATATCAAGACGAAAGAAAAAGAGCAAACAAAGAAGTTTTGGGCGTTTCCACAGTGAGAAAAACTGATTCTGGACATTTTTCTTGGGTGCGGGTGACGGATGGGGGCAAGGGGATTGGATATATGGGGTAAAAGGACAGATCCGATTTTGGGTAAAACCCCCAAGAAAAAGGGGACCTGCGCCTGGGGGAAAGGGGTGGTCCCAAACACAAAACACAGAGGAAAAGAAAGGGGGGGGGGTGGTTATTTTGGGAGGGGGTGGAAAAAACTAAATTTTCAGTTTTAGGGGTTTAGTTTAAGATACGGGGAAGGAAATTTTTCAGAGAAAGGGACAGCCCAGTCACTGGTTTTTTTGTGGGCCGGGCAAAGGGTTTTCCCCGGGGAGGAGGTAAAATTAAAGGGGCCCAAAACCCCACGTAGAGTTTGGACTGGAAGCCCGAATCTGGCTGAGGGGGGTTTTTTCCAGTGGGGGCTGTGAACAATGAAAAAGGAGAGGCCCCAAGAACGGATCCCTTTTGGAAACCCCCAAAACAGCAAAGGGGGAAGAAGAGGAGGTACAATTGGAAAATGAGATACTAAAAAGGAGGGGCCCGAGAGGTGGGAAGAAAATTCCAAAGGAAGAGGGGAGTCCTTTTTTCCGATGGTGCTGAGCTTTGTTAAAGGAGGAGGGGGGGTGAAAACAGGGTAAAAGGGCGCGGGGAGAGTTTCCAAAGAAGAAACAAGGGTTATTTACCCTGAGTTTTTGGGGCTTTTTAGGGGGTCTTTAGAGACTTTTGCAGAGCAATTTCCGGGGGAGTGGGGGGTCCCGGAAACCTGATTGAAAAGGGGTCAAAAAGAGATTTTAGCAGAGAGAAAAGCGGATTAGGCGAGAGTAAAACCAACTTCCGGGAGTTTGGGAGATAAAGGGGAAAAAAGGTTAAAAGACTTGGGGGAATTTTAGTAGCCCCGGACGGGTCCAGGGGGGGTTTCTTTTTAAAAAAAAGGGGGTTATAATAGCTTTGTTTAAAGGGGGAAATAGAAATCCCAGGGAGAGAGAGGGGTTTAACAGATTTTAGTGGGGGTGAGAGAGGACAGCGGAAAAAATAACGGGACAAGGTGGGAGGTAATTGGCAAAGAGCAGGTGGGGGGGTGCGCAGACAGCAAAGCCTGGACACTTCCTCTAAATCGGGTCAAAGGCGGAAAGCAAAAAAAAGAGGGCGTCCGGGGGGACAGGATGGACCCTCCCTTGGTTTTGTGATAAGATGAAAACCCGGGTAATACTGTCAATTTGTCTTTGAAAGGGGAGTGGCCAGGTTTTTTTCAGCACAGGGGAAATGACCGGGGTCTGAGTTTTAAAAAAGGCCTGGGGAAAGGTGGGAAAGTGTCAAAACGTTTAGGGTTTTGTGTAATGGGGAAAGTTTAGGGAGGTGAAGATTTTTGTTTGGCCCCAGTGAAGGCGGGTTTTGGAAAATTCCGGGAGAATAATTTAAAGGGGGAAAAAATTTCGGCAGGTAGTTTTGCCCTTTCTCCACAGCAGCTCACACCCCGGAAAAATCGCTGCAGGGGGCGAGTCTGATACGTGTGCCAAGGGCTGCCCGTTTTGCCCTCTGGGGTGCGGTGTTTTATGGTGCCAATATGTCCAGGGTGGTTGTAAAGAGTTTCATTGTAGTTTTTTGAGGGCCAGGCCCTGACAGGAAAAGGAGGAGTTTAGGGGCAGTGAGGACTAAATTGGTTTTCAATAATTTCCCTTTCCAGTGTTTTTTTACCCGAGATTTCGAAAAGGGGTGATGGGAGGTGTGCCCCAGAAAAAGGCTAAATTTAAGAAAAAGTAAAGGGAAAAAAAGTTGTGATCAAAAGGGGCCAAAGGAATTTTGCTAAAATAGAAATAAAAAGCAGAGGCGATGAAGACCAGATAAAAGAGTTTTTCCCCAAACCTTTGTGAGTTGGGAGAGCTATAATTTGCGAGGGGCCCAAGGGAAAAGGTTAGTGAAAGAAGACAAGGGGGCCCAAAAGGGGACAAAAGGGTTGCCCAATGGGGATGTTGAAACCCCCCAAAGATGAAGGGGGGGCTTTTCTTAGAGAGGAAGTGTGGGAGCCGGGCAAGCAAAATGATCAAAAACTGGGGGGGTTTGACCCCGGGAGTCTGAAACAAAACCCGCGACACTGAAAAAAATGGCCAGAAAAAGCCCTGAGGGTGTGGACTTAAAAGGGGAGGGAAACTGGGGGAAAGGGTGCAGGGGGAATGACCTGGGTAGGTGCAGTGTGGAAAGAAGTAACCCAAACCCATTTCCAAACCCGGGGTCTGCCGGGTCTGGGGGTGGGGGTAAAATGAAGGCCGAAGTGGGTAAAGAGCAGCGGGGGAAGAAAGTGTCGGGTTTTGCTGAGCCAAGTTTTCTGTGAGATTTTTGGGGAGTTTGGGGGAAAAATTTTAAGAAAAAAACGGGTCTTGGACAGCATTGATTTTTTTTTCCCCGAGGGAAATTCTGGCTTTCCCCAACAAAGCACATTTAAACTAACAGGAAAAAAACCGTACAGCGAAAAGCAAGCGGGTTAGCGGGGTTCCTTTTGGGAGGAAAAGGAGGAGGGGGGATAAGGGGGGAAAGGAAGGTGGACCTTTTTTGGGGAGAGTTTTCCCCCCCTGCAGCGAGAAGCAGGAGAAAAAAAAAGTGACCGCAGGGGATGAAAATTTGATCGGCGTTTTCGGGTACCAAAAAAAAGGGGGGGTAGGGGGTATTTTAAATTAAAAGAAAGTGTAGGGGATCGTGCGGGGGAAAAAGGGAAAGGGAAAAGGGGGCAAAGTGAACAGAGTTGCTTGGAAGGAAAAAAACGGGAAATTGGGAAAAGGAGCTAAAAGGCAGAAAGAAAGATACTATAGTAAGCTTTTGTAAACTAAGCTGTGGGTTTTGAAAACCCAAAATTTACTTACAATATGTTTTTTTTCCCCCCTTTCGGTAAAAAATTCACCCAATATCACTTCAAAAATACTGTCATTTTAAGAAATCCCGGGGAAATTAAAAAACCCTGGCAGACCAAGAGGCTTGCAGACCAGAAAGGGGAAACCAAATATATAGTGTCTAATTTAATTTGATCACTGCTTTCAGGGGGACAAAAAAACGGGTGGGGGTTATACAAGATAGCAAAAAAGGAAGTGGGTTTTTAAAGGGGTTTTTTAAACATATTAAAAACATCCTTTAAATTTTTTGAAACCCGAGCTGGGGTTCAAAGCAGTTTTTCACATCCAAAGAAAACACAAAAACAGGGAAATTTTAAAAAAAACACACAGTTAGGAAGGGAGGGGAGGGTTGAATTAAACTTTACAAAAACCCTAGAAAACACAAAACAGGGGAAAAGAAAAAATTTCACAGCAGTTAGGAGGGGAAGGTGAGGGGTTTTTAGTCTTTACATACCATAGAAAACACAATACAGGAAATGAAATATACAAAGAAAAAAGGGAAAAAGATGGTGAGGGGTTTTAGTAAACTTGACATGCCAAGAAAACCCCCAAAACAGGGAAATTAAAAAATACACAGCAGTTTTGGAGGAAAATGGTTGGGGTTTTTAGTAGCCTTTTACATACCTGGAAAAACAAAAGAACAAACGGGTAAGGTGGGAGCAGAGACAAAGCCAAGTCCACAATTCGGGCAAAAATTCATAAAAAATCACTTTAAAAATGCTGTCCCTTTTAAAAAATGGCCCGGAAATTCCTTTTCTGCATACATATGGAATATGGGGGAAAAATTTTGGGTATTTGGGGGAAAAATTTTGGGAAAATGGGAAAATTTTTTTGGGCACCATGTTAAAAAATGAACAAAGGTGAAAAACTAAAAATGGGGGGGGGGAAGGGGGGGAAGGGGCGACCAAGTTGGTTTTAAAAGAAATTGGGGGGTTAGTAAACCCAAAAACAAAACTATCAAACTTTATTATTCAGCTTCGGAAAAAAAATGGCTTCGGGGGGGTTTTTTCCCTTTCCATGTACCCAAAATTGAAAAGACAAATAAAACAGATCTGTTTGCTTTAAACTTTTCCCCAAACCCAGGGCCGTGAACATGACAAGAAGGCATCCTCTACATCTAGAGAAAAAAAAAGGATTCACCAAACCCCGACGAAGGGGGTTTCTTTAATTTGGAAAACAGTGAAAAGATAGCAACCCATTACCTTAAGAGATTAAAGATGGTGGGGAGCTGTTATTGAAAAATAAAAAAAAGGTTTTAAGGGGGGAAAAAATAGATTCTAATTTAAAAATTGTTGATCCAGGGATTATTCTGACTGCTATATTTTTTAACAAAAAGGAAATTTTTTCCCCCTTGTATTTGGGCAATTGACATTTTTACCTCAAAGGGGTTTTTTGCTTTCCCCCTGAAACAACATTGTGGGTTTTTTTGGAACCTTTTAAATACACTGAATTTAATCTCTTTGAAAAAAATTTTAAAAGGAAAATTAGGGGAAAAAAGATGTTTAGATATTGACCAGGGAAGTAAAGCGGGAGGCAGGAGGGGGCACAGTTTTTGTTTAGTCTAAGGGGAAAAAGGGCCTTTGTTGGGGAAAAAGGGGAAAACCCGAAAATTTAGGAGGGTTAAATCCCATTTCTTTATTTTTCATCTTTTCTATAAATTTTTATTGCATTTTCCCCCTTTTGTGTTTTTTTTAAGGTCTTTGACTGATTGTATGTATCACAATGTACGAAACATTTTGTTTCATTTGCACTGACTGTTTCCCTCAATAAAACTAGCTTTTTTAAAAAAAAAAAAAACATTGTAGGGTTATAGGTTGTTCTCAATGAACCTGTGTCTTTTTCCAACTTCATCTACTACGTTACTGTGTAACCCCTATAAGGGGGTTGCCTAACTATAGACATTGATAATATTATAAGTTATAGTGACTAGGATTCTGGAGAGGGATCGTTGATCCAGGGATCCAGGGTCGGGAAGGAATTTTTTCCCTAAAATGAGGACAATTGATTTCTACTTCATTGGGGTTTTTTGCCTTAATCTGGATCAACACTTTAGCACAACAGGCTGAACTGGATGAACGTCTTGTCTTTTTTTTTGGCCTTACAAACTATGTAACTATATAGCATATATTGATGAGATATGCCATCTATGTCTGATAGGTGTTGGTCACACCTCTGGAACACACACCAATCTCAAGAAAGAGTCTTGATACCTCTCTGTTTTAAACAGAGAAGTGGTCAAGATTCTCTCATTTAAATCAATGGGAGATTAGACACAAGCCATTTAATTAGCTTTGAAACATTTTGCATCATAAATATCTGTAGTTTATTCCCATAGTGGGCAATTGGCTATACATAATATGCTGCCTAAATAATATTCTGGCTTAGGTTCTGAATCATATCATACATGATGTGCATGAAATGAACTTTAGCCAATAAGTAGAAATAATTTCCAGTTTGACTTACTTTTATAACTACAGTTTACAACCACCCTCGGCACTAGCCTAGGTTATAAATCATTGATGCCCATGACTATTCTATATCTAAGCACAAGTAATTGCACTAGGTGCTGTATGATCCTAGAATGATGTCATAAATGAAAATAACGATCCATCTGCATAATTTTTGCTTCCACTACTCAATAGAATAGACAGCATGTTGATGAGCTTTAATTACACATGAGCGATCTGTATATAATATTACTCAACTCAGGAATATAATTACATTGTAAGCTCGATCAGCTTTAATCTGTTATGGGCTGTAGCTGTGTTGATCCATAAGTGCCTGTTTTACATGATTTGATCTGCACATGTTTCCCTTATAGTATATAAATATTCATTTTTGGCTCCTAAGAATCTGAAAATTTTAATTTGGATGAAATCTATAAACAGAAATTGCTAATAAAATGTGAACTGTTGTGTTCAGGAAAATTTTCCTTTATCCAGTATTGTATTTCTGGTGTTGCTATGTCAAAATTAGCAGAATTAGCAAAAAAATTTTTATTTCAGCAGTCCTATGCAATTAAAAATTACATATAAAATATTGTCCTTCTCAAGCTGTGTAAGAGAACTTTTGTATGGCAGGGCAGACTGATCTCACTTTAATTCAGCTGTTACTTATCTCTACATAGTCTCTTTACAAATAGTAGGTAATGACATAATGATTACACTGTTGTTCTCTCCAAAGGGATAGGTAAGAATGTACTAGACCATGAGAAATTACTACCATCAGCAGTGTCTTATCATGTGACCACCACACAGGTCATTTGACCCTGGTATCCAGTTAATAGTAGTGTATGGAAGAGCAGAACTTCTCCATTATTACTACCTCCAGCAGCGTCTTATCATGTGACCTCCACACAAGTCATGTGACCCTGGTATCCAGGTAACAGTAGTATAGGGAGGAGCAGAACTTCTCCAGTATTACTACCTCCAGTAGTGTCTTATCATGTGACCTCCACACAAGTCATGTGACCCTGGTATCCAGGTAACAGTAGTGTATGGAGGAGTAGAACTTCTCCAGTATTACTACCTCCAGCAGCGTCTTATCATGTGACCACCACACAGGTCATGTGACCCTGGTATCCAGGTAACAGTAGTGTATGGAGGAGTAGAACTTCTCCAGTATTACTACCTCCAGCAGCGTCTTATCATGTGACCACCACACAGGTCATGTGACCCCTAATATCCAGGTAACAGTAGTGTATGAGGAGCAGAACTTCTCCAGTATTACTGCCTCCAGCAGCGTCTTATCATGTCTGTCAGAATTCACCATTATCTTATCTACCTGATGACGTAAAATATCATGAAACATGTTGTAGGATTTGTTTATGTAATTATTTTATCCAAAAAAGATAAGCAATTGCAGCCTCCGTGCCTGAGTCTACACACCATGATCATTACACAGTTCATTGCCTGTGGCTTAACGGGAGCATAGTAAAGCCTACCAAGTTCAGTTGCTGTTGTTTGTGCTGATTAGAATTATTACAAATGCATTATTTTATATCATATCCTACCATAAGATTACTCACTGCAGTAAGTTATCTTTGCCAAATAATCATTGCTATATCTATAATGTGTAATATTTTGTAGGGTACAAAACAAAGCTCCAATTTCAGTCTGTTAGCCTCTTGATTAGGTGATCCTAATATGTAGCGCTAGCTTTAGAGAAGTAAATGCAAGAATTGTATTCCACAATCCAGTACTTGTATTAGTGGGACTATCAAATTTCTATCAGATGATGTCAGTGACAAGAAGAATGTACCTGTCATGTGCAGATCTGGTTTTTACCACAGATAATTTTGCACATACTTAAGAATGTTACTGTCTTTCAAAGTGGAGTCCTTCTGTTCTTTAGACCTATCTAATTGAAATAATTGCTCATTAAAAGCACCAGTTTGACATTTCCAGTGGTTCTAAGAGAGGACCAGAGCTATATTAGGTTTGCTAATATTAGTGAAGGTTAACTGACAGTTCTTGTTTCAGTGAAGTTTTTAGCAGACCCTTCTCACACTTCAGTAAGGTAGTCAAGTATTAGCAGAAATGACAGAAGAGATACAGTTTATTAAAAAAAAACAATTTCCTACCACTTAAATATTAACATACAGACAGTTGGATGCAGGAAGCATAATATAGAGGTGAATTTAATATCACAGTCCTCCTGTCTGTCTTTGATAATGCTAGAAGGGGGAAAGAGCTCTCCTTGAGGAGAGCCACCAATAAATTGGTTGGTGTGAGGATTTACTCGCCTATCAGACCTCACTGACTGTTTTGCATAAAGCAAAGGCTTATTGAAAAAGAGCTGAGGAAGTCGACAGCGCATTCTATTGGATGAAGTTATCCTCAATTCACAATGTAGGTCGCAGGAGCTTTGCAAAGTGAAAAGGATTTGAGCCAAACCAGTTAAGTTCAGAGGCAAACAGCTGTTTCGGGGTTTTTGCCCCTAGTCAGTGCAGCGTAGAACTTACTGGTTTGGCTGGGTGAGAAGTGAAAGTCGCTTAGAAGGGGGAAAGATCTCTCCTTGAGGACAGGAACCAATAGACAGCTTTGCTGGTATACCTTACACATTTCCAAGAGACAATTCTTGAGAGACCTAGTGGACATAATACAAGCTCTGTATCCCTTACTTTTGGATATGAGTAGCATTTTAGAATGTTATGCTTATTACCTAAATGTATGACTTTTAACAACCCAGTCATTAATTTTTATGTTTAACTATGGTGTAGAGACTGTGAGAAAATAAAAAAAACATGCCTCTTAACTCATGTTGGCTCTAGCAGTGCGCCTTCCTTTTCTCTTTGCTGTTCTCCTTTTGTCTTGTGCCTTTGGAATAAAACATCACTGTTGCAGCCTCTGATTGGCTTAAGTCAAGGATTTAAACGGTGATCTAGTGCAGTTTAATGTGACCACTGCAGTCAATCATAGGCTGGAGCAGTGACTTCTCGTTTGGCGTGAGGCGGAAGACAACAGAAGACCAGTGAAGAGTATTAGGAGGCACATAAGTTAAGAGTTGAGTATGGGGTCTAGAGTTTGAGCACGGATCTTATCATTTTTAAAAGTATGAGAGAAAAGAGAGAAAAAAACTTAAGGCCCGTTTACATGGCAATGGACAAATACTGGTCGGTTGATCCGGTTTTATCCGGTTTGTGTGCCGTCCCCACGGCCGTGGGGGGGACGACTTTTCTCCATAATGAGCAGTAAAAAGCCCTCTCCCTTCCCATTCACATGCTCATATTCTGTCCGAAAACCGGACGGAAGAATGTGCATGTAGAATGTTTTTCAGGCGGAAACCGCCAGGCGGAAAACCCGTGCAGTGGGTACTGCTGCACGGATTTCCATAGAAGCCCGTTGTGTTCGTCTGTGGCCGGTTTTTCAGACTGTTTGCAAAACCGTCTTAAAAACCGTCCGCAAACCCTTGCCGTGGGGACATGCCCTTAGGGAGGAGACTTATTCTTTGTTTAAGATATTCAATCAATCATGGTAATAGTTGTATTCAATTCTCTCAAAGGGGTAGATGATAAAAGCAAACTCCTCTTCGTTATAGCATAACCTAGATACTGGAGAAGTCATTCCTTGTATTGGAGCTGTTGCAGATGGTGTCTCAGTTAGGGCTAGTCCTGGTAACCAGTGAGAATCCTATAGCACACAGTAGCAAGGTTACCAGGAAAGCTTTAATAGAATTAAACATGTCTACTACAAAAACAAAATAAACACCTGTTCTATAACGCGAGTGTTGCTCGAAAAGGTTCCTATTCTGTTTTACAGGGGTTCGACCACACTTGTGAAAAAGTTCAGGTTTGGGACGACATGAATTAAACATTTTTCTCTACATATAAAACCTAACCTTAAGTATGTTTTTTTTTTTACAGATTTTTGGGGGCTAACTTGACCTTCTGGGGGACTCATTGTGTCATCTCTGGTCGTCACTTTTGGGTACCATAACATATGGATAACCTCTGTGTAATAGTTATCAGAAGTGATGCTGCACTGGAACTGATGCTTCGTTGGGGGCATCGGAAAATGATAATTTACCAATAAAAATCAGTAAAAAACCCTAATTATAATTCCAGTTTAGGGTCTGATTTACTCTGAGGGGTGTTTTTTTTGGAGATTTTTGGCAATATTTGATTAAGGCCAATTAGAATAAAAAGTGCTTAGATTTAGGACAGATTTTACCTCAGCCCGAATCTGAAGTGCAACACTATACTCAAAGCTTTTAATGGGATGTTTAAATGAATCCCCTTTCGTCCAGCAAAATGGGAGACAGAAAGCTAGTCTTCTTGGTGCCATCAACACATTTCGGCTCTACTGCTGCTGCCATGTATCACCACGCTTACAGTATACTTTCCATATTGCAAAGGTTATTCAAAATAATATTCTAGACAAAAAATGGAAATCCTTGATAAATGAGGTAATATGTTATCTGATGAGTATTGTATTGCACTCCTGATATACTAGAAACCAAGATGAAGGAACATCGTGAAGGGGTTTTCAAAGTTAATTAAAAAATGTGCCCGGTGTTAAAATTGTGATTTAAAAAAAAGGTATTCTCACCGATAAGTTGCTTGAATCTAGACATTTATTTACTCTAACTCCAACCCTAATCTTAACCATATCTGTAACCCTAACCCAAAGTTTAGGTTATGGTTAACTTACCACTCTGTAATGCTTTTGGTCCGGTGTAACTTCCAGTCCAATGCTACTTTACGGTTTTCCTAATGTGTATCTCTTCTGTCATTTCTGACTAATTGAAGTATGAGAAGGGTCTTCACTGAAATATCAACTGTCAGTTAACCTTAAGTAAAGTAAGCGGCGTTGGACAATAGCACCACCAGACCGGAAGCACCATTGACTGGTAAGTTAACCCTTACAAACCAGTATAAACCCTCACCCATACTTTGGGTTAAGGTTATGGTAATGGACAATTTTTTTGCCGATATACACCAAAAATGTATTTGGGCTGACCAGAAACAAATCGATTGGATTGCGGTTGAGTTTGACTTTGACCTAAACTAATCACCATGATTGAATGATGCCATTCCAGTTCTCCCAATCAGGCTTTGTTTACTTGTCTACAGCAATGACGTGCTTGTATACCTATGGTCCACTGCGGCCAGTCTCAGACCTCAGGATTCTTGTGAGAAAAATGATTGGCTACAGTGATCATAAAGTATAGGTATAGAGCCACGGCTTTGATGTAGAAAGATGATCAGAACCCTGCTGCTGGAAACTGCAAGGGCTTAAAATGGGTATAGTCTCATCTGTTCTTCAATAACGCTTCATAGCTCTGGGCAATTTTGTTAATAACTTTGAAAACCCCTTTAATTGCTTTTTCTCATCCTACTTTTAATCATTGTCTTAATAGGTTTATTATCTTCAAATCACTGATCAAAGCATTCTGACCCCTGGTTAAATTTGTGTTTCAGAAGCTTGCTAAAAATCTTGTTTTTTCCTTGTTTATTTCTAGGTTATATGTCTCTTGAAGCAAATACTGATAAATGGATTGTCTGGTTTAGAAAACACATTTTCCAAAACCCAATTAAGGAATTCTGAGTTAATGGAGAGGGTCCCCTGTTCGGGATCCTCATCTATTGACTATAGCCAAGAATGACTATAAAGAACATTTATCATTTTGGAGGACCTGAGCCATTCATTTTAATGAGCTCTGTGTAATGCTTAATTTCCCCTGTTTTGGCACTGTGGGGGAATTGAACACTGTGATCAGCTTACTAAAACTGCTTCACATTCCCTTATCACATAGGTGATGTCCAGATGTCATTGACAACTAATTAACTTCACAGTTGTAAAGAAATCATGTATACTTTGTAGGGGTACTGTGAGACATAGAGAATTAATACCATATTAGATGATTTATTGTAAGAGGCTGTCTGCTTTGAACAATCTCATTTCCTAGGACCATCCCCTGACCATAAGTGGATCACATGGATCACTAAAACCCCCAAAAATCAGTTGAAATGTGGAGGGAAATCTGGTCTCAGGGCAGTGGTGGCATTACACAGTCCCTATTCATTTTCTGTGTAATTCAGATTTGATATTGTTTTTTTAGTTTCTGCTCTCATTGGTCCAGGTAACAATTGTATATGCTGCTCTATTTAAATTAAAAAAAATTATATTCAGCTCTACTCTCACCTGAGATCCAGAAATGTGCTTTCCTCACCCTCTGCTGGTCTTTCGTTATCTTCCAGTCTTTCCATTGAGTGATATTAACATTAGGAGCACTTACTTACAAAATATCAGCCAATGGCATGTTCCCACTGCAGCCAATCAGTGACTGCAGCATTGACTTCTCATTGGACAGAAGACCAGTTGATAAGAGAAGACCGACGGATGGTGGGGACGGCACATCTTTGGATCTATTTGGATTTAAAAAATAAAATTGTTACTTGGACAATCCCTCTATACCACTTTTTATTGTTCATCCATGTAACACTCCTTCCAGAAGATATCTAGATTTAGTCTGAAATTTGAGGAGATTGAAAAAACCATTCACATACTTTCTCTAGATCCTTCTTTTTGTCCAAGGTTCCCAGCATAGGGACACTTTGTGATCACCCTAATGTTAAGTGACCCTTCTAAGAATTAGAGGTGTCCAAAGCAGATAACCACTTTAAGATTGCCCATAGCAGCAGATGTTTTCCATGTACATTGTAGAATATTTTATATATAATAATCTACACTATACATGGAAAACCTCTGCTGCTATAGGCAAAGTGGTATTCTGCGTTAGACCCCTCTAATTCTTAGAAGGGTCTCTCAGGGCTGGGACAAGGTATGGTGGTTCCCTACGCAAATAAGGCATGTAGTGCCCTCACCACCCTCTCCCAATGTAAAATTCAGCTCATTCCATACCTCTTTGCGCCCCCTTCCTGCCTGGGATGAAGTGGAGCCCTAGGCGGTCGCCTACTTTAGCCTACCCATCGTCCCGGCCTTGGGGTCACTTAACATTAGGGTGATCACAAAGTGTCTCTAGCTGTAATCTGTGGGGTAATCTAGCATCAAGTGTTCAGTTACCCTGCAGCACCACCACAGGAAAAATGAAGCATTACACAGTGCCCATGCCGATAAATATATAATGCAGGACAAGGATAGGTCCTCCAGAACAGGAAATCCTCTTTGCAACTTCTTTCTAATCTGATCAAGAGATGAGGATCCTAGACAGTGGATCTCCCTCTATTAATTCAGAAATCCGTACTAGGATATACACATTTGTTTTCTGAATTGAATAACCTATTTAAGCAAAATGACAACTAAACATTTATAAAATATAGACTGTAGTCAGCATATATTTTGCCGTATTACTTGAGCTTGTATATCAGAGTATAAACATATCATTTCTTGAGGATCTTAAGGATGTTTGGCTCATTATTTTAAAAGAACCGATAATAAAACACAAGTGAAACAATAGAAATATTATTTATCTTCTGTGAAAATCACAACTACCCTCCCTCGTCCTTTTACAGAGCAATAGATAGCAATGCAGCTCTGGCAGATTATCACTGTGATTTATCTATTTTAGAACTCGTACTCCTTTCAACGTGGCTTATTCTTCTACAATGCTTCCCGAGCTCATAAAATAAAACAATAAAAAACAACAATAAAAATATACTGCGTAAAAGGGTAAAAAAAAAACACTTCTGTGATTTGTGAGGACAATCCCTAGGTATCTCTTTTTAGGTGACATAACATAACAGACCATTTTTCTTGGAGAAACATTGAAGGTTGACAGGGAAAACAAACTGCTAGCGTAGATTACCAGCTCCTTGTAAATTAGAACCCCGCTTAGGAGCTTTGCCGGTCATGAGATGAAAATGATTTTCAATCACTTTGGTCATTGCAGGATTAAAAATGAGGATGCAGAGATTAATGACCTGTTTTGACTAATCCATTAAGCCTTCCAGTTCTCTTAAATTGACTAAACCAATACAACATTAGCAAATGCAAGACAGTCTGATAACCACATTCTTTCCCTATTGAACATCCTCTAACTGTGTCTCTCGTGGCTGTGTTAAACAGACCTATATAAATGTAATAGGGAAGTATAATAGTTACTTTCTTCCTAATCCACTTGTATAATAACGGCATCCAATTAAACGCATGCATCGCTGGACACCATTTCTATTATTTTCACTACTTATAAGATTAATATAGAAAATGGTGCAGCCTACAAATGTTCTATGGATAATCTCTTAAAACATTAATATAGAAGATGGTGCAGCCTGCAAATGTTCTATGGATAATCTTGTATTCTGGCCACAAAAAAAAAGGTTTGTTATATGATATTGCCATTACCTTATATTAAGGTATAACTTGACCTTTGCTAACCCGAGATCAGTGATCTCTAATCTGTGGCTTTTAGGACATGCTGGGAGATATTGTTTCGCAACAGCTGGAGAACCAGGCTCACTGGCCTAGATTATGATATTCTTAAATTCATTGATAGGATTAGATAGTACTTTTGAATTCAGAACTGCAGCAGTAATTTACATGAGTCCGGTACAGGGCAATAGGTAATTTGGTTTCCTTTTTATTGCCATGTAAATCTGCCTTATTACTGGTGTAAGGAGGGTAAAATGGGATATCCAATAAAATGTAATATACCCTATCTGCAAAATGTATAATTATTGTATTTGACTGAAATTGTTGAAAGGAGATATAAGTGTGCTCTTTTAGTGTAATATATGAAATATAACTCATAGAGGGAAAATGTAGGGGGCAATAATAAATAATAATAATCTTTATTTATATAGCGCCAACATATTCCGCAGCACTTTACAATTTAGAGGGTAAACATACAGACATTACACATTAAAAGAACTTAGAGATGAGACACAAGGTGTGAGGGTTCTGCTCGCGAGAGCTTACAATCTATTATGATGTATGGGTGAGACGAAAGGTTAGGAAGTGCTAAGTTTTTAAGGTAAAATGCACTTACTCCTTCTGGTTGTAGAAATATAGACACAATACTAGACCATGCTTAGATCTTGCAGCCATCTCACTTGGCTTTCTCCAGTTTCACAAGGCCTTCTGCACCACTACGTTGAAGGTGTGGGGACCATATGCTGTATACATGTGTAAAATCGAGGATTATAATACTCAAAAATCACCACTGTCATATGGAATATGAACAAGAATCCACAGAATCGCCTTAAATCTGTATACAAACAATTAGAAAGGACAACGCGTTTCATGTCCACCTCATCCACTAGTGGACCTGATGAGATACAATACCACATAGAATGTGTTATACTTTATTTTACCAATAAAATGTTTGCATGAAGATTTCAAATGTTTCTGACGATTCCTGATCCACAGCAAACACACTCCATAAGGTGGTTTTTAAAAACTATACGTTTGAATCCCGTACACATATACTAAAATGTACATTTTTTACACATGTTCTATGGTAAAAGATTAAAGTGCCATGCTGTTTGTAATTAGGCCGAAGGGGCAAGCTTATGAAGCTCTGTGAACAGTAGGCAAGTAGGAATAGTAGGCAAATAGTAGTACAACTGACTAGGTCTAAAACTCACTTTTTTGCCCATAGGTTACTATGGGCAAAAAAGTGAGTTTTAGAGCTAAACAGTTGTCATACATGTGGCCCCTGGTGTGAACATTTGGTGGGTGAGTCCTAGCGCTCACATAACAATGGGTGTGTTCTCCCCAAGTTTTTTCTGGTTGTTTCTCCACCAGTGTTGTAGTCTGTCCTGTATATTCAAGGCAGGAACTGTGCATACTGAGCTGATTGACTGAGTGAGTCATAAGCTCCTATGTGAGGTGTGGTTCTGTAAGTGACTCTGTTCTTGAATGTTTTTACAATGATAAACTCTGCATAGACCTTATGCATGTGCAGGAGTGGATAGCCATCTGCTAGCATTGTTATCCATGCTTTCCCAAGCAAAAAGTTCCCTGTATACAGGTTGGCAGATAGCCCTCAGGCTTCCTGCATTTGTGATCACGAGTACTGAGTAATTACAGGAGCTGCTGGGTCTTAACAGATCTCAATCAGCTGTGCAGTGTATTTCAGAAGGCTCTACTCCCTCAATATATCATCCTGAGTGGCAGAGAAAATCAGCAATAAAATGTGTGTTGCAAAGGTTCCCAACAAAGGTCTTCATTTGACTTCATAGAGGACATGATGTGCAAAATAGTTAAAAAAAGAAATATTTACCAACTCTCCTGACTACACTACATGCATGTAAACACTATGGGAGATTGCTTCTCCTTTGTGTCCTTCCTCTCTGATGCCACATTGCTATCGGACAGTTACTTGTATTAAAATATAAGACTTGCAGATGGCAATGATGTTTTTGGGGTGCCTAGGGACGATGTTGTTCTTGTTTGTCTTTTTCTGTTGGTGTTAGTTTCCCTCTCCTTTATATGAGAAGGTTTTCTTCTAGATTATATGATTCTTATTTATGCATCATACCACTTCAGGTATGTGTTTCGTGATTATACCCATACCTATGCATATGTTTGCTTGAAATGCTACTTTGGTATTTATTTTGTAATATCTCTTGCTGTTCACAGTATGATGCACTATATTTTTCTGATGTTTTCTCTCAATAAAGCATTGAATAAGGAAAAATAAACAAAGAGAGAACAAAAACTTTTATCTTAACCTAAATCTATACATCCCCTATACAAACATATAAAAAAAACTCTTCCCTTGGTGGTCTAGAAACAAAATTGAATAATGCAGTATAATAAAGTATTATAGATTTCATGTCTGCATGTACTAGAAAAAAAATGAAAAGGAAAAAAATATATACAGACAGTCCCTGACTTACACTGTTCCAACTTACGTCTGTCCCCTAGTTACAAACGGAGAGTTATGTGGCATGCTGGAACTTGTCGTTCCAAGTTCCACAGCAGATGATAGCTGTGGAACGACAAGTTCCAGCATGCCACAGGTGCACATGAGGTGAAATCTCCTTAACAGGGACACAGACAGCAAAACAAATTTAAAAGCCCTTCCCTGAACTACCCAAAACTAAAAAAACCTTTTTTGTGCTGAAGTTACATTTAATACATATACCTGTTCCAACTCGCATACAAATTCAACTTAAGAACAAACCTACCGTCCCCATCCCATCCATAACCCAGGGACTGCCTGTGTATATTTATTATTTTCTTTTCCACTGTCATGATTAATTAGTTGAAGACCGGGCCATTTTGTTCACCTGGTAAGGAACATATATATATATATATATATATATATATATATATATAATATATATATGTATATATATATATATATATAATATATATATATAAACTCCAAAAAATGTCGCAGCACTCAGCAGGTTAACATGTTGGAATAAACACCTGATTTTTTCACCGTTACCTGCTGAGTGCTGCAACATTTTTTGGAGTTTATTAATAGTGAAGACATTGGGCCGGTTTTTGTCTGTTTGCTGGCACCCCGTTCATTTACATCTTAAAGATAGTGCTGCTGAAATTTTTCCTTTTTCTAAATATATATATATATATATATATATATATATATATATATATATATATATTCCTTGTCAGGTGAACAAAATAGCCTGGTCTTCAACTAATTAATCATGACAGTAGTAAAAACATTCCTACAAACTTATTAATGGATAATATCTCCAAATTCTTCCTGATAAAAATAGTAACTGTGAAATATACTTAAATATCTCCAAATGATAAAAATAAGGAGCAATGGGGGAAACCTCTTCAGTAACCTGTTCTCTTTTTACGAATATACCCTTAAAATTTTAGCTTTACAAAACCCTATTTCATTGTGCGTTGACTGTAGAGCACTACTAAAAAGACAGTGATAGATCCCTGTAAGCCGTATACTTTCCGCCAATGAATTGCAATTACAGTGACATGTAAGAATTTGATAGTGTAACTGAAGTCATTGACCTTTACGGCGCTTTGATAACAAGCGCAGCTTTCGACTGTTATATGTGTAATATATGTGTAAAAACCATCTCCGACAGGAGCAAGCAAACATTCTGTTGATCTAAATGCATTCTCAATCAGCCGTGAAATGACTTCCAATTACTGCTTGCTACATCCAACGACATTTTATTTAAGTAACGAGACCTAAATGATGGTAAACCAGCATTAATCACCATGCAATGCCCAATACTTAATTGATTATCATTATTGGGGATTAGGCTTGAATTTGTTGCAATTACTCTAATGCTTTTTCAGCATTTTATTTTTATGCTTTGATATTTGTAAGTTTTTTTGAATTTATTGAAATGTGTCTGTTTCTGGGATTTTAAGCACTAAAGCTTTAATGAGTTGTGGACTGTTACTAATTAAAATGCTATTAGCAGCTCGACATTATACTTTTTCTACGAAAAAAAACTAAAAAAAACAGAATAGAATTAAAGGGCAAATAAATTTATATATTTCTGTAGTGCTGCACTTTGGATTGAAGTCAAATTCGACTCAAATCTGAGCTATACTATTCGGGCCGGCGCAAATCACTAAAAACAAAATTGTTCATAACCCACAGCTAAGGGTAAGGTTAGGATTAGGGCTTCTACTGGCGTGTAAGGGTTAAATCCCCTGTTCTCTCAGTCGAACGTTACTTAGAGACTCTTAGTGTGCTATGGCGCTGGTAGTGAACCAAGAATACTGCTATAATGGTAGTGAGTTAACCCTTACACACCAGTTAAACTTTGAGTTAGGGTGCTTTCACACGGTGCGGTTTTGGTGCGGTTTTGATGCGGTTTTTTGGATGCGTTTTTTGTGCAACAATGTATAGCATTAATTGTTGTACCTTTCTGCACAAAAAAAAATCAAAAACGCACCAAAAACCACACCGTGTGAAAGCAACCTTAGTGTTATAGTTGAGGTTTAGCATTAGGGTCAGCGTTAAATGTAGGTGCTGTACATCCCAAACCCAAATTTTTTCACTAGTTTAGTCGAGCTGAACAGGGACATGGTTGGGCAACATTTTGGGCGACATGTTCCAATACAAATGCACCATAGTTTTGGTGTATTTTGCGGCAAAAAAACTTTTGACGCCATATTCTCGCACATTATACGCCAGGCACAACACACTGTATTGCACCTAAAAAGGCTCATTAAATATAGTATCGATGATAAGCTGTGCACCTCCATAACACAAAGCGCCTAACGAGGTGCATTACATACACTAGTAATGATAGGTTATGCGCCTCCATTACGCAATGCGTCTCAATAAGCACATTACATGCACTAGTAATGATATGCTATGCACCTCGATTGCGCAATGCATCTTTTTAGGCACATTAATTTCACTATGCAAGGTATATCAGACACCAGATTTTTGAAAAGATCGTATTTTCAGGTGCACTTTACACTGATTAAATGCACCTGAAAACTGTCGTGGCGACACCAATTTTTGGACATTTCACCCTTTATCTCTCAATATGACAACCCCTTAACGACCCTGGACATATGAGTACGTCCCAGGGTCGCTAAGGGGCTTTGCGGCGGGATCGCTCCGTTACCCCGCCACACAGCCGCCTGATCGCAGCTAACACCCGGCGGTTGCAGCTTGGGGGACGGCGCCACCCGCCCGCGCTGTTTAACCCTTAAGATGCCGTGGCAAAGATGGCTGCGGCATCTAAATGAATGAAAAACGCTGCCGCGCACCGTTCTTCACGTCGATAGGAGTCCCCGCAGCATGACTGCAGGGATCCGATGCCTTGACATGGCAGCAGGAAGCCTTGTGAAGGCCTCCATCACTGTCATGTTCTCATTTGCCCCAGTTCCGGCCCCAGGCAGGAAGTGGGGAAACCGCCTTCTTGGTACAGCCTAATGTATTATCTTGCAATGCATTAGGCTGAATTAACGATCGCATCCCCTAGTAGTGAAACGCCCTAGGGGGACTCAATGTTAAAGTAAAAAAATAAATAAAGTTTGAAAGTACAAAAAAAAGTACGGTATTAAAAGTTCAAATCACCCCCCCCTTTCCCCATTTTACAAATAAAAACAATAAAATGATTAAAAACTTACACGTTTGGTTTTGGCGCGTCCGAAAAAGACCGATCTATAAAAATATAACATCATTTATCCCCTACTCTGAACGCCGTAGAAGAAAAAAATTCCAAATGCCAAAATTGCGTTTTTTGGTAATTTCCCGTTGCATAAAAATTTAAATAAAAGTGATCAAAAAAGGGACATGCATTCCAAACTGCTAGCAATAAAAAGTATGCTTCAGCCCGCAAAAAATGCCTCCTCACTGACATCCATAGGTGTTAATATAAAAAAGTTATTGGTCGCACAAAATGGTGCCACGGCGCAAATTTCAAAAATAAAAACGTTTGGAATTTTTTTACGGTACCAAAATATAAAGAAAACTGTACATGTTTGATATTGGTGGATGCGTATTAACCTGTAGAATACAGATAACACATTATATTTGCCAAAGACTGAACGCCGTAAAAGAAAACAACCCACAAACATAGCGAAAGTACATTTTTTTCACAATTTGTCTCACTTGGAATTTTTTGCGGTTTCCCAGTATATTCTATAGTACAGTGAATCACATCATTAGAAATTACATATTTTCCCGCAAAATAAAAGCCCTCATAGATCTATGTAGGTGGAAAAATAAAAAAGTTATGGCTCTGGGAAGGCGAGGAGGGAAAAACGAACGTGTCAACAAAAAAAATTGCAAGGTCCTTAAGGAGTTAACCTTGTTTTTTTGCAAGATAAAAATTAGGAGTAGTGATCTTTAGTAGTGTTGATCGAACTGTTCTAGAAAATGCCATCCAATCAGTACAGAGCACAGAGAAGTGTCAAAAACATCATCGCTGAGGTGTAGGGCTCTCATTGGCTGCTGAAATCACATGACCATGTTATATATATTTCACTGTATTGCCTTGTGAACGCCATTCTCAGCTCTCTCTCTGTTCTGTACAGACTGCTCTTAGTTAGATAGTATTCTCCTCTCCATAGACATCAATAGTTAGGGAGTTTGGTATTGCTGGCTGCACCTTTCCCACACCCAGAAGCTGTTATTTGGCGACATTTGCAGGCTCACATAATGCCTAACTCTGATTTCATGTATATATATATATATTATATATACTAAAATATATATATTATATATATAATATATAAATATATATATAAAAAATATATATTATTATAATATATATATATTACTCCATGTATATGGATATACCCCCATATATGGGATTTGCTCAATCATGCTCAGTGCCCAAAAGTTCAGCTTTTGCAGTTTTGGGGGTTCAGTAATTGTATAATACGTCTCCAAATCTCCTATGTATCATATGTGCTTTTGGGCCCCCTCAGGATGCAGGGCACAGTAGAAGCTGCTGCTGCTGCACCTCCTATAGCTACACCCCTGCTTACAAGCTGTCCTCATCTTTTCAGTTAGCCATTGAAAGGAATGAAGTATTTTAGCCTCTCATTTTTTTCTGTCGCTCTTAGAGCCAAATTTTCTTCACTAAGTTGTTTCACGTATCCAATTTACTGTTATAGATGGTAATTCCAGCTTCTCCTCACCTGTATAGGTATAAAGATTAACCAGAACATTTTCTCCCATAGACTTTAATGGGGTTCAAAGTCCGAATTTAAATAGAACTTCGAACCGAACTCACAAAAGTTCGAGGTTCTAATCAAACTCGAACTTTTTACTGTTGGCTCAATACTGATCTTTAGTACTCTAGCTGTCGTGATACTACAACTCTCAACTTGCTGGAAGTTGTAGTTTCTAAGAGGTTTAAGATCTATGAGCTATACCTGCTATGTTGTCATGATGTTATGATATGTCACACACAATGGTCACTTTGCTAGATACTCGTACACCTACAAATGAATGCATATTTCTAATTATATAACAGCCTGTCAATGGTTAATGACCTGCTGATAGTGTTCAGACCAGACACCAGATTGGAAAGAAATAGGATTTAAGTGCCTTTGTCTGTAGAATGATTGTGGGTGCCAGATGGAGAGGTTTGAGTATCTCAGAAAGTGCTGATCTCCTAAGAATTTCCACAAACAGCTTTCTCCACAGCTTATAGAGAATAGTGCACCATGCAAAAACATCCAGTGATTGCCAGTTCTGTGGGAGGAAAAAAACTTGTTAATGAGAGAGGCCTGTGGAGAACAGCTAATATTGCAAAGAGGAGACAGTAGCAACTAAGTACATTCAATTTCTATTTTTCCCTGCAGCAGCATAACTTAATAGGCACCTTAGCAGTGGCTCTCTGATCTGGCTAATCTATGGACAATAGAAAATTCGCACAATTATTACCAAGTCTAATATCAATTTTCTACTTACTGTTTGAATACAGCATAAAAGTGCCGTGTTAGTATGTATGTTACATAACTAGAAGAGATAAAAATCCAGGATGTGCGTATTGTCCTCGGCTAACCCATTTTCAATTACATTTTAGTGACTTGTTTCTAGTCCTGACTTTTTTTCTTTTTTGGAATCATGGAAAATTTTAAGTAGGTCTACCCTTCCCTTTCCTTTTAGAATAGAATTTTAAGAAATTTCTTGGGTAATGCATTTTTTTGGGCGCGAAATACACCAAAACTATGGTGCATTTGTATTGGGACATGTCGCCCAAAGTGTTGCCCAACCCTTGAGTGAACTAGTGAAAAAATTTGTGTTTGGGATGTACAGCACCCAAATTTTATTTAACTCTGACACTAATGCTAATCCTCCCTATAAGGGTATGTTCACACGGGCAAATTTTGGCACACCTTTCGCGTCATATTTGCGCTCTAATCTGAGCGAGATGTGAGCCGAAATTACGGTAATCCATGGTTCTTATAGAGAACTATGGGTTACGCCTCCTCTCCCCACGCGTACAATACGAGATAAGTGACATGTCAATTACTTGCAGCGAATATGCGCCGCGAGTAATGACTGTCAATGGGGCCGCCGACTCGTTCCTTAAGTATTAAAGTTTGCAGTTAGTGTTGATCGGATTTGTCCCTGTTCAGTTCAACATCGGTTTGACTTTCGCCTTAGTAGAGTTTTAACCAACATATAGAAATATGTGAAAGGACAGTTCACAGATCTTTTGCATAGTATTTTTACACCCCAGTCCTTTACTAATGACAAGGGGGCATCGTCTATTTCTAAAGAAAAGAAGATTTCATCATCAGAGACGGTGAAACTATGGAACTCGCTGCCACAAGAGATTGTGATGGTGGATTTAATAAACCAGTTCACAAGGGGCTTAAATGCCTTTCTTGAAAAATTTAATATTACAAGTAATGAAGTAATGAAGTAGATTTTGCAGATAGGACATTGATCCAGGGATTTTTTCTCCCATATTTGTAGTCAGGAAGGAATTTTTCCTCTTATATGGGGCAATTGTCGTCCACCTCATAGGGGTTTTTGGCTTCTCTGGATCCTCCTACTCTGGAACATTGTAGGATTATAGGTTGGACACGATGGACCTGTGTCTTTTTCCAACCTTAATTACTATATTACTATCATAAAAACAGGCCCATATACTAGTTTAACATTGGTCTGTGTCCACCTTTGACTAGAACATTGATATTTCCTGTTACGGTGTATGCAAAAATCAATGGATTTGGCCTAATGTACATTATTTAGTCAAACTCCCGAAACACTGGAACTTAGGTTATTTTGTCTCAGGTTCTCACTTAAAGGGAATGTGTCATCAAAAAATTAGTCATTGTTTAAGGAATTTCTGCTTGTTTTTTTTATTTTTTATATCACTTTCAATATTTTTTAATCATTCTTAAGTCTTGCAGTTTTAATTTTGGCCACTAGGCCTTGTTAGCACTGCTTTAACAACAGTCAGAGAGATACTTTACAGTAGCTTCATGCACATAGGACTTAAGACTGACTCCCATTGACTTTTATAGGAGGGTTTTCTAGTCATACTCTGTGACCTGGGAAGAAATCAGTGTGCAGGGAGGTCAAAGGGTGAACTGGGACTATCTCCTATTGTGACTGGTGGATCCTATGTTATGTATACACATTGGTGTGTCCTTTCAGTTTGACCCTCTTTGTGCTGATAATGAGCAGACAACTGAGAATCTTTCTGTACAGAACAGGAAGTGTCACACTATTATTAGGCCTAGTGGCCAAAATGAAAACTACAGGACTTATTATTAAAAAATATTGAAAGTGATATGGAAAATTAAAAAAAGAACCAAAAATTCTTAAAAAATGTGTTGAACATAAAAATGTGAGTTAAGCAATAAGTCATTTTTGATGACACATTCCCTTTAAGTTATATATAATTATATTTAGGTGAGCCCAGCAAACTATACAATGTAGAAGAACCAACTTTTTTTTGTCCTATATGTTGTATTTTTCCATTGACAAGTTAGATCCAGTTCTTATTGAGTAGCTTTCTCCCTAGCATTACATGTAAAGTGCTTGACAAGGAGCAGCTACGCCAGTTGCTATCATTCTTGTCAGGTTTGTAAACTAAATAGTTTGTCTTTTTGTTTTCTTTTATGCAAGATCAAATCCCTTAGCATCTTATACACCACTTAGACTTAAAAGAGAGATTTACACATATTTAGCGCTGAATTAAACAAGTGCACAGTAAGCCAATGTGAAGGTATGTGTCTCTCCTAATTAAGAGGAAGTCTGTAAGAAATGAAATAATCCTTGAAAGTGGTGCTTTTCTTTAACATCTTTTTCACCATGCTTGAAAAATTACTCTTTGCATTGACAACAATAGAAGCGATAGCTATTTCATACCATATTGTCTGTGGCGGGCTATGTTACATTTGCTGGTTGTTTATGAGGTTGCCTGGTTTAGAAAATATTTATTTTAAATACCCCATTAGGGAATTCTGTGTAATCAGTGGGTTTTCCCCACTTGCTACCCTCTAGCAGCCAGAGCCGAGAATAGCTAGAAAGGACAGCTCTTGTTTCGAGGACCCAGGAAATTTGTGTGGTACAATGGCCAAAACAGCTGACACACCAGGGTCATGTAAACTAAGGCTTTACTGACTTCTTGCAACTTGAACAAGCTGGAATAACTAGGTTGAGCATGGCAGAGCAGTCTAAAACCCTAGTTGGGGATATCGACCCGACAGGAGTCCTCCTGAAAGAGAGGTATTCAGCATTAACACTTATACTGCTCTCCGTCAATGATCAATACATTAACTCCCTCACTGTCCTAAACCACCAAGGTTCCTTGCAATAACCTCTTCACTGCCCTGGCCTTTGGGTATACATTATTAATTCTTTTATTTTTCTTTATTAGGTATCCATATATTAATCAACCCGCTATTTCATTGTATATGTGGTGGGGCCATATGGTTCTGCAGACCAAATGTAGTCTTTTTCTCTGCAGTTTATTCTCTATTTACCAGACACCAAAGCATAGTCTAAAACATGTCTGGTACAATAAACATATAATGCTGTAAAATAGACCAGACATAGCAAAAAAAAAACTGTCTGCTCTCTCAGCATTTTTTTGCTAAAATTTTAAAATCCTTTACAAACATTGCATAATACCTAGACTGCTGTAAAGAGCCACACCCAAGCCACCACCTACCACAACACATCCTTAGGGTACATCCACAGAGCAAGGGTTTTTTAGACTTCAGATTTGAAAAACATTTGAAAACCGTGTCAACCATCCCCATTGACTTTAATAGAAAATCTGCCCAGTAGTCTACACTGTACCATTTTCTACTGGGCAGATTTTCACACCGCAGGCGATCTTGAAAACTTGGAACATGCACACTCTACTGCCCAGCTTGTGGGCGGAGGCTGTGCTATTCAGTGGTTAAGAGGGATGACTTTTTTGCAAACCGGTGGACAGAACTGTCCCCCAAAACCATTCAAAAGACGATAAATTAGAATCCGACTGGTATTTTGTCACTGCTGTGTGGCTATAGCCTTACCCATTTGAACCTGGCTGGTATATTTTGGTAGAAAATATGGCAACCCTACACATAGTTAGTGGTCCACACTATAAAAGGTTTAAATAATATATTATTGGTAACCCTATATACAGTCCCTCCAGGTCACTGTTACCATGAGAATGCCAACATTCATCTATACTCGCTTGGAGCTAATATATCAGAAGTTCCCTTCTACGGTGCTGAAAAGTAGGAACATTGCAGACAAGAGGAGAGGAGAAGACACGAGACTGTATGGGCAGGTGTCACACTGAACAGGTCACTTATAAGGGGAGGGAAGCTCATAAACTAAAAGAGCAGTGCGACTTACACGTCCATTACACAGACCACTAACAGATTTATGATGAGCACAATGTAATGCTTAATTTTTTGTTTGGTGGTACAGCTGGTAACTTGAACATTTGCTTCCAGATTCCCTACAGATTACAGCCAATCTTCTAGGATCCAGTAACAAGACATCTTGTGATCAGTTTAGCACTAGGATCCCCTTTTTACAAAAAGGAATTGTCCAAAAGTAGACAACCCCATTAACTGCACCCATCAAAAAATGCTGAGTTTCTAATTGTAGTATATTTAAAGGGGTTGTCTCATTACATCGATTCATCTTACCTAAGCCCTGTTTTCTTGGTTTCATTTTTTTAAAAGGGGCCTTTACTGGCTTTACTGGTTGCTACTGGCCTGCAGTGACGAGCTGCTGAGGACACCAGGTCTGTAGCTATAGCAACCAGCACTGGCAGCCTATCAGGAGAGATCAAACAGGTCTGTAGCTATAGCAACCTGAGGAGCTGATGCAGCCCATACAAGAGGTTATATCTCAGAATAGGTAGGATACTGTTAATGGACATATATTGCAAAGTAACTTGTTTTTGCAAGATCTTTAACATAAAAAGCAGTCCTTGTAGTGAGACAAAGCCTTTAAACATAATTCTACTTTCAGTTCAAACATTTTGCAGCTTGTACAATAATTAAACTCAATAATAAATCTGTCCTGAGAAATTGGGTTTATTCTAACTGGTGAATGTAATTTCTGATTATTTTTGTTGTTGTACCCATTCGGTGATTTATCTGTTTTTCCACTCTCCATGCACACTTCACACAACACGATCCCCCACACTGATCTCCATTAAACTAATTCCATCTTTTACTTAGAACTCCGTATTTAATTTAACTTCACAACAGCTGTAGTCTTTATGAAACTTGCAAGCTCAGACATTCATCAGTTTGTGTCTATGCACAGCAATTCATTAATTAAGTGAATCACTGAGAAATTGTAGACACCAAATCACTCAGTGGTTGAGTTCGCAAAGCAGGACAATGCAATTAAATAAATCCACTATCCTCAAGCACAGAAAAACAGATCACAATCCATCACACGCCCAATGCTTTCTTTGCTGTGCATTTTTTTCAATGAACTCACTTTACAACCTTCTCACAGAAAGTTTCCTAATCTCAGTGACATATGCTACGCACAAAAAGTTAGGGATATTTAGATTTTGGTTGAAAAAAAATTTCTTGACATTTTTTTTTAAATGAACTAAATGAGATAATCTCTTAATTTTAGAATGAACTTGTCCAACTGTTCAACGTTTCAGTACCTTTTGCACAACTTGCTGATCTCTAACAAGGAGCCTAATGGGAAAATTCTAAACAGGTGTTTGATCCATGAATAGCGCAATAAATTTAGGGGATCAGTTTGAATTGAGATTTTAATAATCCTCCTCTTCCTGTTGTTCACATTGTGACATTAAGACTAAGACAACACCTTACATTGGCTCAACAATACCTTGCCATTGCGAGGCTTAAAGTACGCAAGTGGCCACTGAGCTTAGAATAGGTTGTATCAGAGATACAGAGAGACTGGAAGAGTCACAGAAAGGCAAAGAGGTAGACATTCTTTGGCTCCATCACACACTGATGACCGCTTCATTGTAACCAATGCCCTCTAGAACCAGATGATGAATGCCGCACAACTCCAGACACGTTTAAGGGAGGTGAGAGGCATCCAAGTGTCACATCAGACCATTCGTAACAGTTTATATCAGCGTGGCCTGGATGCTAGACAACAGGCAAGGGTAATTTTTGTGAGTAGTGTATGTATAGCTCTCCATGAACAAAAATATTTTAATATATATTTAATAATAATATTATATATAATATATAAATATATATAATATATTTCATTGCGACCTTAGGTGGTCGAGGTTCTGCCACAGGTCCTTAATGCCACCAAAGGCCGGCCCGGGGGGGGAACCCAGGTATTGTCGGTCAGCAGCATTATTTTTGCCCCCCTTATACCTAGCCGGCTAAGCTCAGCCAAAAGGGGCTGGTTCCGGAACAACTGAATGGGGGGGTGGTTTTTTCCCATTTCCGGGCTTGGGGTTCCAGCCCAGGTTTGGGGTAATCTTGGAGATTTTTAAAAAACTCAACCTAGGTGTCAGTGGGGGGTTCTGTCCCGGGTTTGTGTGGACAGAGAGCTGAGGACAGAGGCTCGGGCCCCCCGGAAGTTTAAAGGAAACCCGGAACCATGAGACGGGCAATGAAAGTGTTTGTGGGCTGTGCATAGGACAGCCCCCTATAGTTGGGGGTAAACTATGTAAGTTTGTTATGGCCTGACGGCTGGGGTTTTTGGGTTTTTTCTTTTTGTGATTGAAAGTTAAACCTTTCCCAAAAAAAAGGGCTAGTTTAAATAAAAAGGGCTTGTCAGAATGCCCCCGTTTTGCCCAAGCAGATCCTGAGCTAAAACCCCCCAGGTGGCCCGGGGGGCGTCCAAAAACGAAAAGTGGGGCCCTACAATATATGTATATATATATATATAATATATATATATTATAAAATATATATATATATATATATATATATAAAATATAAATCTTCCCTTTTTCTTCTGTAGTTTAAACCCAAAGTTACCACATGGGGGGTAATGATAATATGTATTTAGAAGGCCCCCCCCGAGAGCAGTGAAACGACGGTGGGCCGAGCTCCAGTGGCGAAGTGCCACATTGCCCGGGGCCCGGGGCTGCGACCCTAGCTCAGAACGCTCGAGTCCTCTGTCCCTAGTGTTCAGAGGGATTAAGAGAATTTTTTGAAAAATTAATTATTATTATTGCGGTTTGTAAATATGATTTCAGTGGTCATGATATGTTATCTGTAATCACATGATGTGAAAAAATTTGCTATTTCATATTGATTTTCCCATGTACATTTTGGGTGACGTCATCTTATGCTGAAGTCACAGGGTTTTTTAAAAAAATTGACAATGGAAAGTTCAAGGGGGTTAAAAAATCCTTTCACACCTAAATATTAAGGGATTTTTTTGGGGATCTACAAAAAAAATACCCCCTAGATATGTTAGAATCAAATATCCATTTTTTTTTACAGGATTAGTGGAAAAAAGATGTTGCTTAGGGATTTCTTATTCCCTGCTGTTCCCCACCACCCTTTAGTAAGCAAAAAAATATTTTTTCAAGGTCTATTTTCTGGATTTTAACTGGCAGAGTTAAAAAAAACCCCACAGAAATTTTCAAAATTTCCATCACCCTGCTCACCCCAATCATATTTTTTGGGGTAATGAGTTTTTTAAATTTGGGTACACCTGCGCATTCATTATAATACAAAAGACTAAAAGTGAAAGAGACACCTGAAAAACGGGAAGGGGGCCCCCTGGAGAGACGGGTCCCCTAGGTGCAATCCAGTCTGGCACTAGGACTGAAGAGCTCTTTCTTCCACCCCAAAAAATAAAAAGTGTTGAGGTCAGTGTGGATTGGGATCCCTGGGCCCAAAAATGGAATTTCATTCTTGAGGCACACCCAAAGCTACTGTACAGCCCCTTTTCTTTGTCTTTTGCATTTTTGCCCCCTTCTATCTGCCTTTCTGCCTCTCTCAAGGAGATATGTGCATTTAAAGAAACTCCGGGTCTGTTATGACCCGGGGCCCCTTTGGGGTTTCTTTTCCCCGTGTGCCAATCCAAGCGGTTGGGCTAAAGTTTAATTAATAATTGTCGGTTTCTAAACATTTGGGGGTCTGAACCAGAGTCTTTTGTATTCTAGGGTTTGGGCCTGGGGTTTTGGGTTTTTTTTTCAATTTTAGGGGGTATTTTTTTTTTTTTTTTGGGAATTTAAAATTTTTGGAGTTTAGTCTGGGGTTTTTCATCGCACTTTATTTTTATTTACAGGTAGTAGGTTGGAGAGTTTCGGGGGTGTGATATTTATTAATAAGCAGTGGGACTTTCTAACATTTTTGCATAAAGTGCTCCACTTATCACCCCTGTTTATAATCCCCAAATGTCAATCAAAGTAGCGGTTGGAAAGCAAAACCCCCTAGCCTTTTTGGGAAAGTCATTATCAGTTCTAACATTTTTCTTAAAAATCCTAAATTAGGAAAAACCTGTTTTTTAAAAGAAATTAAAAACAAGTAAACACAAAAAGATGGTTCATGGAAAAATAACCCTTAAGCGGGGTTTTCAGGGAGGGATTTTTGGGGCTAGAAAAAAAAGGTCTAAAATCTTGGTGGATCCAAACGAACTGAAGGGGACAGTAAATAGCATGTAATATTTTTATACAAAGCATTTTATTAACTAAAAATTGGTGGACCACTGTAACATATTAAGGGGAAAGCATAAAGAAAGAGGCAAGAACATGGTTGGGGCAAAACCATAAAATTTGAGTTTAATCTGGAAGCAAACATAATAACTGACCTAGGGGCTAAGGGTTTTTAAAGTTTCCCCAACTTGTCTCTGATGTCTGACTGAAAAAAACACATTTCTAACCTGTTTCACCCCTAAAAAAACCCTAAACTATCCTAAGCTGCATCTTACCCTGCCAGAAAAAGTGGTTTGGAACCAGAGATCCTTAGGCAAAGAAAGGTGCAGAAGATAAACGAGTTTCAAGGACTAGAAAAAACTAAGAGCAAGAGGCGGGAAAAAAAGAAAATTAGAACCTAGCGGAATGAAAAAAATTTAGCGGTTTTAAAATACAAGTCTAAAACAAACAATTCTCAGGGGAAAACTATAATCCACACAATTTCCCTAATCCAGCAATCTTTATAGAGAAGCTAGCAATTTGCAAATCCTCGCTAAAAGTTAAAAGGTGTGTTCCCCGGCCGGCTGGTGAGGTGGTACAGGGAAACGCCTTTATAAGAGATCCAATATAATGGGAGATAAAATGGAGAAAAATTCAACAGAGTTTCCCTTTTTTTTTTTTTTAAAAACTATAAATTTGAAGGTCGCAACTAACAGTTTCCATTTTGTTTTCTGCTCTTCGTTGTAAAGAAAAGTTTAAAACCTTTTTAAATGTCACAACAGTTAATTTTTAAAGTCGAGTTTTGAATGCAGCCACTTGCCTTTCATATCATTTACATTTTGGCCAATTTTTTTTTGCTATCACAAAACTACGACAAATGCCTGTAAATTGTGAAATAAACTAAACAAGAAATCCTCGCTGCTTTTTTAAATTAATTTGAATGGTTTTTAGCTGACATAACAGGATGTTTTCAAAAAGCTTTACTGAAATGTAATGGACCATTTCAATTTAATTTTAGCTAACCACTTTTTTCAGGTTTTAGCATATCGTTTGAAATAGTAATCCATTGCAAAAAAGAAAGATTTATAACAATATTTTTGAACAAAAGGATGTGAACTTTATTTGCTGTGAGCCCTTTTCATAATGGGTTGATTTTTTTGTTACAAAAAACCCGTGGTCTGAAAGAAAAAATTTTGATAAAAAAGGGGGCTCCCCTACGCAATGCACTTACCTCATTTAAAAAAATTTTCCATCAAAAAAATCTTTATCAAAATAGGTTTATTTTTTGCCCTTCCTAATTATCTGTAATGAGATGGTCACAGTCCCCCGTTTTTGCAGGATTTTTCTCTCTTTCTTCTGTTCTAGGCAGCAAAAACTCTCCCCGGCCATCCCCTCCTCCATCAACAGGGCCTTCTTAAATTGGTTGCTGTACCCGTGGGTTTTTTAAAAGAATTTTGTTGGCCGATCCTTTCTAAAGGGCACCTTACCCTTTATTTTTGCCGTTTTTTGTTGTTTTTCCCACATTTTGGCTAGTGTTTTTACGTACGAAAATTTTTGGTATTTGACCTCGTCATCTCTTAAACCCCGCTGCCGGGCTGAACCTTTTGGGCCCCCTTTTTATTTGCGAAAGAATCTCCCTTTTTTTAAACCCTTTGCTTTTTATTTTGACCATGTCTCTTTATTTCCTTTGTAAATCCGCTTGGCTTCACTGTGAGTAATCAAGTCTTGTCCAAAATTGGTTGAAAGCATCTTTAGGCTTCTGGAATTCTAAATTCTTCCCCGACCCTAAAACCCCCGACTTGAAAAAATTGAGTAGGGCACTTTATGGGTTTTTTTGGGCTTTAGATTTGTGGGTGCAGATTTCATGCTAAAGATACTGTGGGAACCCCCTATGACCTTTTGGTCACTTCAAACCCATTAGCTTTTGTCCCTGTGCAAATGACAATTAATGGATTTAGTTTTAGTCATAACCAGGGGTATGGTTTTCCAAAGAAAAAAAAAAAAAAAGGGCTTAATCTCGGGGTCCACTGTGTTTGTTTTTGTAATTTCTCCTTTCAGTCCAATTAATCCAGTTATTTTCATCTAAGGTGCCACATATTTATCTATAAAAATTAAAAATATTTAGACAAACCAACATTTATACTAATGACTACAATGGGTAATAACTATTGGAAAAAAACACAGCTTTATGTGAAGAGCTATTGGAAGAGCATTTAAATGTGTACGGTGTGAAGAGGAGTGTTCCACTTTAAGCTCAATCTTATAATCAGTAGATTTCACCAGTAATCACCAGTGTGACACTAATACACAGGTTCTCCCAAGGTCATTTTACGCCCCGAAGACTACTTGTCAAGAGTCAGTAATCTGGTGGAACGCCCCGAAGTGAATCTCAGGAACATTACACAAAAAGGTCTCTCAATGAAGTAGACCCAAAGGGGTAACTTTGAAAAAAGGTATCTTTAGCAGAACGTATTTAAAACCATAGATTCAAATTCCACACAGTAGCGTTCTGATTGAAATTTAAAACAAGATAAAGGTAATTATCCTTTGTGTTTTTCGGCTTTTTTTTTAACTCCAGCATTTGTGGGAGGTATAAATCAACTTTGATTTTTAAAAGTGCCCTTACGTATAAAAACTGATTGAAAAAATGAGTCCCATACCACAAAAATAAAAATAACCTAAAAGAGGGAAATTGAATTTCCCCGGAGGAAGAAAAACTTATTTTCTTTCCCGAAAATCAATTCTGTCAAGTTAAATTTTTGTAAACTGTAACTTTACTTGCTTTTGAAAATGAACTCTGCAAAAAAATATTTATATGTTAAAAGTAGAAAAATATTCCCTCAAGATTATGTACAAAAACAAGGATTATTCACAGATTGCCAATTATAGACAGTTTGCTACAACTGTAGAAAGACTTGAATTAGTTCTACAATGACTTGGATACCACCAAAAATAGTTTTTGACTAATTTTTAATTTTTACTTCTATAATTATTGGATGTTAGTATTAACCTACCTGCAACAGTCTGGTTACCGGTAAGGGAACCTTTGGCGTGCCTGCTGAGACCTCTCTGTCAATCATTGTCCAGGACAAAATATTTTGAAACTTACCTTGTATAGAGGGGGTTTCTTCTACTTTTAGAGGATGGAGATTCTTTACTGCAAGAGTGGGAAGACTATGAAACTCATCGCCACAAGAGGTTTTGATGGTTGATTCATTTAACCAGTTCAACAAGGGTTTACTTAGGTGCCTTTCTTAAAAAATATTAATTTAGGTTATGAGAACTAGATTCTGGAGATAGGACATTGATCCAGGAATTTATTTTGATTCCCATGTTTGGAGTCGGAAAGGACTTTTTCCTTTTGTTTGGGACAATTGTCATCCAACTCATAGGGGTTTTTGCTTGCCTCTGGATCAATTCAGTAGGAACTCAATGCCACAAAAGGTTGTGATGGGGGATTCATTGACCAAGTTCAAGAAGGGTTTAGATGCCTTTCTAGAAAAATATAATATCACAGGTTATGGATAATAAATTCTGGAAATAGGATGTTGATCCAATGATTATTCTGATTGCTATATTTGGAGTCAGGAAGGAATTTTTCTTCTTGTATGGACAGTTGGGGTCTGCCTCATAGGAGTTTTTGCCTTCCTCTGGATCAACACTATAGGGTTAATGATAATGTACAGCTCACCTGTCCATGATATAAGTGTGTCTAGTTGTTCACGGGATTGGACACAGAATGCCCTAGCCTAAGGGCAACAAAAATTTTTAAAAAGTGTAAACCCTTTAAAAAATTGAAAACAAAATATATTAAAAAAAAAAAAAATTTTCCCTTTTACCCATACATTACGGGAGATAAAAAAAAAACCGGTTTTTTCCACGCTTTTTCATACCAAGATTGCTTTTTTTTTCCCACAGTTTTAAACAAAAAAAATTTTTTCCCTATTTTGATTTACATGCTGTATTTTCCTGGGTTCCATAGATTTACAATTTGGACTTTTGGGGGGCTAAGATTGGGTTGTTTGGATCGGTGGTTTTTTCCCTTGATATTTTTTTTTATAGGGTTTTTAAAGGTTCCTCAACCCGGGTACAATTTTTAAAAAATAAACCTCAAAAGAGTTAAAGCATGTTTTTTTTAAAACCTTTCCAAGAAAAGCCAAATGTAACAAATCGTTACTTTTGCCAAAATTGCTGAAAGGAATGGGAAAGATTGACTGTGAGGGAAGGTTGTTGGGGGCCAAGCTTTGGGGTAGAATCCTCTTTAAACCCTTTTAAAAAAACTGAGGAAATCCCGCTAATGATGTGTGACGTATGGTTTTGTCCCCAAACAAAACCCAAAAAGGAAAAAAAGGGTTTCAATCCCCAAACAAATAAAAAATTTTAAATTTTTTTATTCAAAATTTTTTCTAAAATCCCAAAGAAACAAAGAACAAAGAAATACACCAAAAAAATTTAAAATTTGGGAAAGACAAACAAAACAAGCAAACCAGGAAAGAAACAAGAAGGGGTTTTTTACAAATTAAATATTATTAAATAAGCTCATAAAATTGCCCATAAACATGATTAAATAAAGGGTCTATGGTTTGCCAAAACCAAAACATATAATAAAAACTCAGAGTTTACAATAAAACAAAAAAGTAAAATTATCCATAATGGGGGAAAACCCCAAATTTGCTTGACCCCCCCCCCCAAGGGCGGGGGTTTCAAAAACCGCTTTTTTTCCCAGGGGGTGTGCCCTATTTGCCCCAAAAACCTCCATATATAATCCCCCCCTAAAACCAACCAAAAGGGAAAAAGAAAATTTAACCCAAATTTGGAAATAACCCCTTTATTTTTTTTTAACATGATCCCAAAAAAAATAAAAAAAATTTACAAATTTATCAATAATAAGTTATATATAAACTTTTTTTCCACCAAAATTTCTCCAAAATAAAAAAATTGGAAAAAAATGAAAATAAAAAAATTAAAAAAACATAAAAATTTCAGGGTTAACAATAAAATGGCGCCCTAAGCCGTGTTTCCCCTGACGCTTTTGGCGCGCGGGAAAAGTCCCCCCGATAAAAAGGGAAAAAAAACCAAAATCCCCCAAATTGGGGGAAAAAATCAATCTAGTGCGCATGCGCGGCAAAAAATTTTTTTAGTTTGTAATGATCCCCTTCCCGGGGCGGGGGTTAAATGGGCGCATATCTAAAAAGGGCCCAATTTTAAGGGACGATCGAATAAAAAAATTTAAAATTTTAAAACTGAAAACATGGAACAAGTAAAAGGGGGAAGTAAATTTAAGGATAAGATAAAGGGATAAAATTCATGTGAGGTATAAATTGTATAAATTTTTTATGAAATTTTCCCCTTTGTACTTTTTTTCCCTTTGTTTTTTAGAATAATTATGAATAAAGTTTTTATATATATTTTTTTTTGGTTTTTTGGGTTTTTGAATTTTTTTTTTTTTTTGTTTTATTTTTAGTATCTTAAGTGAAAATTCCCCCGTTGATTTTTTTTTGGTGATAGTGGGGTTTTTTTTATAAAACAATTGGCCCAATGAAATTTTGGAGTTTTTGTTTGTGTTGGTTATGTCTCCACTAAAAAAAAATTTTTGGGAATTTTTTTTTCCAGTTTTTTTTCGTTTTTCAAAAATTTTTAAAAAAAAGACTGAAAAAAGACCCCTTTGGGACTTTAATGGGAAAAAATGTTCGGTAATCTCCACAAAAATTTTTTTTATGTCATTTTTTGTTTCCCTGGAAATTTTTTGGGGAAGCAGGGAGCAAAAAAAAGGGCAGAAAAATTTTAAAACTTTTTGGGAGTGAGGGCCCCTTTTTTTTTTTTCCCCTTTTTTTTTTTTTTTTGCAGAAATCCATGGGGTTTTGGCATTTTTTCCCAAAAAAGTCCCAAAAAAAGGGGCCCCAAAATAAAAAAACCACAAAAAAAATGGTCTTTTTTCAGAGTTTTTGACTGATGGAAAAAAAAAAGTTTTTTTGGGGGGTTTTTTTGGTTTTTTTTTTTTTCCATTGAGTTTTTTTGTCCAAGGCCGTGTAAAAACCTACCCAAAGGTTTATGTTCACAGGGGGTGTTTTGGGGGGAAATGAAATTTCGCTGCAATTACCCCTTTGTGCTGGGAGCGGGGGCGGGGCGGGGAGGGGGGGGGGGCGGCAGCCCCGCCCCCCCCCTTAGCATTCATTTTTCACGGCGGCGTATACGCCGGGGAAAAATTAAACATGTCACTTCCCCTCCCTGCTTGCCTTTTTAATTTTTTTTTTTTTGGGTTTTTTTTTTTCCCCCCCCCCCAAAAGGGGGGGGGGAAAAAAGGGGGGGAAAAAAAAAAAAAAAAAAAGGGAAATTCAAAATTTCCCTCAAAAAAAAAATTTGGCTGGGTTTTAACTATAATTATTGGGGCTTTATTTTTCCGCCTTTTTTTGCGCGGGAAAAACGGCTCAAAAAAACGGGGCGAATACATCCCAATAATTCCCCTTTTTGGGGGGAACATACCCTTAAGACTCAACCAAGAATCACAGCTACAACTGGGAGATCTGCAAGCAGAGTATTTTAAAACATTTTTGGGAAAATTCACCCAGGTTTTTAGTACTTTGAGGAAGAACTGCCCAACTTTAAGTTTCAAAAATTTTTTGAAACCCACAAGTGAGTAAAGTCGGTTAAAATGATCGAGATTTTTGTCTGAATTGTGTCGAGGGTCAGGCTGGAATGCCTGGAGTCCACCATTTTTTGTTGATTCTGGGGCTCACCAATAGAGTTGGTTCTTGGGAACACCCTAAGGCTACTGTACATGACTGCACATGCCTGTTGTTTCTGCCTGTCTGTCTCTGCCTTTCTCTCTGAAAAGAGGCCCCAGGCCTACCATGCCAAGGGGTCTACTAGGGAATTCCGCCATTCCACTGTGAGTCAGTCTAATTTCTGGACGGCATCCTCGCCAAATCTCCCTGCCTTGCCCAAGAATTCAACGTATACCCTGCTATGGTCATGTTACAATAAGGAGTATGACCATACTGGCATCTAAGTAGTAATTTTGGTTAAAACAAAACCAAGGGTTGTACAGGTTTATCCACTTTCTGAAATAGAGTTACTGTGCTGAAAACAACTTCCACAGTCTTTCTGATAATGAAGACAGCTACATATTGGGAGAAGAGCCATTAGTTCAATAGGTTCTGAAGGACTTCAGAAGTGATCCTCATAGATCTATGTAGAACATGTTTTGAGAGCCTGAAAGTGTAACTCGTTATAGGCATTGATTTAGTCTGTTGCACTTTCGGATTCAGGACTAAAATATTCATTTGGGGCAGATTGGTTCTTGCCTTATGGGTTCCAAAGTCTGCATCAGTATGGGGGAAGCAAAGCTTAAAAATTCCCTATCCACCTCCCTTCATCTTTCCACACCCTTGGTTGAACCTGATGGACATATGTCTTTTTTTTAACCGTACTAAATATTTAACTATGTAACTTTAATAATAGATGAAGGTTTCTTCTATAGTGAATTTATATATCACTTGCAAAAAAAAGCAGTTAAAGCAACTCAGTTGCGTTAAAAGACATCAAATTAAACGGGAAATATCATCTTGTGATTACAGCATGAAAATTTCCTGGGTCAGAAAAGGAATAAACATATGGGTGACAATTTCAGTTGTTGTTTTGTTTTCAGCTGGCAGGTAAGTCTGAAACGCTGTGCACGTTCCTGGTGTCACACATGAATAGTAATAATCCAAGTGTAAAAAACATGAAGGGAAGGATGTAGGGAAAAAAACTAAAACATTGTGTTCATATACAAAAAATTCCAGGTACCCTATGTTAATGAAATCGGATTATTACTCGGATATATCTGAGGTAAGTCATGTATTGGCTTAATGACTGAAATTTTAAAGGGGTTGTTGTTGTTTAGAAAGCCCATTTCATATATCATGTGGGGCAAAATTTAAAAAAATTTGGGATTGGGATTTTTTTTTGCCGATGTAGAGGGCGGTAACCAACAGAGTCTCTAAATTCCCTGTCCTACATTTCCCAAAAAAACCAAATTTAAATTTTGCCCCCTTTTTAAAAGGTTTCTGGGAAAATAAAAACTTACTGCCAAAAGATTACAGCTGATTGCTGAGGGATCACAAAGATTTTATTGACTTATTGTCCTTATTAACAAATATGGATTGCCCAAAAAGGATGACTGCTTTTACAAATCTAAGGCTTAAAAAACATCTGTCAGAAATATTGTCTGCAGTTTTTTTTTAATGGTATAGGGGGAAATATATAAATTATAACCCTACTTGCACCCGGGACCCCATCTTGGACCATCCGGGGGGTTTTTTTAAACTTTGCGGGGACCTTTTGTTTTTCATAGGCAAAAAGGGCCCAACTCAGAACCAGGGTTCTCTTCACATCGGGTCCTCCCCGGGCCATTTTTTATTCTTCCAACACAGGTTTGGGTTCAGCTAGAGATGGGCAATCGATTCTAACGAAGGGGAATTCTTTTAAGAATTTAAAGGAAAACCCTTGGGTTTGGGGAACGAAGCCCGAAATTTTGGGGGTATTTTCGGGGAACGAAGTGGGGCTTTTGATTGAAAAAATTTGGCTCGAGAAACAGGGCTACATAGGGCAAAGCACTCGGGGGGAAAGGGAAGGGCATAGCCGCATGACATGGGGCAGAGATAAGCCAATCAGAGACCGGCGGGAAATTCTGTGACGTCCCCGGGCCTATATAAAACCGAGGGGGCCGCGGGTAGCTCACACTCCTCTCACTGTACGGGACGGGGAAAGGGTTCTCCCTGGGGGGTGATAGCGCTTTTGAAGAACTGTTTTTTTAACAACGGGCGATTTTTTGGGTTTTTTTCCTCACTTGCCCTCAGAGCCTGTTCTTTTGAATGTTTTTTAATTTCTGTTTTTTTTTGGGGTATTGGTCGAAATCCAGTGTGCGCCCAAACTGCATTTTGAAATATCCTTTCAATATCCAAGGGGGAAATCAAAAGCCATTTCCCTTTTGGGTTTTGTTTTCTTTTAAAAGAAACACCCGTTTTTACAATAAAAAATCCCAAATTTCCCTTTTTTGGTTTGCTCAATTAAAATTTTGGGCCCCAATTTTTACATCCGGGGGTTAAATTTAAAGGGCTTTTTTTTTGGCGGGTTTTGCTGACAAAAATAAACCGTTTTTTTTCAACGCCAAATAAAAATTTTTTTTTTTTGGTAGCCAAATTTTTCACAAGAAAAAGGGTTTAAATTTACAATTTTATCTCTTTTTGTGTGGCGTAAAAATACGCCTTTTGAAAACACGCTACAAAACTCTATTTGGGGTGGCTCTTTTCCCTATTCCCCAATTTACTCCGGGGGGTTAATTAAGCGTTTTTTTTGGCTGCTGTGTGACAAAAAAAAACCGTCTTTTCAACGCCAAATATTTTTTTTTTTTTTTTGGTGCCTAATTCAAAAGGAAAAGGGTTTAAATTTAAAAAAATTTTAGCTCTTTTTTTGTGTGGGGCGTAAAAAATACGCCATTTTAACCCGCTACAAAGCACTAGTTTTTTGGGGGGGCTCAATTCAAATTGCCAATTTACACCCAGGGGTTAATTAAGCGTTTTTTGGGGCTCTGTGCGAAAAAAAATAACCTTTTTTTCCCCAACGCCAAATATTTTTTTTTTTTTTTTGGTGCCAAATTCACAAGCAAATTTTAAAATTAAAATTTTTTATCTCTTTGTTGTGGGGCGTAGAAAATAAAACCATTGTAAAAACGTACAAACAACTATTTTGGGTTTTGGGCTAAATTTCAATTGGGGCAATTTACATCCGGGGGTTAAATTAAGCGTTTTTTTGGGCGGCTTTCCCTGACAAAAAAAACCCGTTTTTTTCAACACCGAAATATATAAAATTTTTCTTGTAGCAAAAATTCAAAAGGGGAAAGGGTTAATTAACCCTTTTTTGTGCTTTTTACATTTAGAAAAAACACACAGTCCCTTTGTAAACGACACATACAAAAAAATTTTTTTCCCGGGCCTTTGGGGACGAAAATTTATATCCAAGGGTTACCCAAGCTTGTTATTTGGGTTTCATTTGGAGTAAAAAAACCAGGGTGTATTTTTAAATAAATATACAGAAAAGCTTCATCAAACAGTTCTGTACATTTTAAAAACAAACATTTTTGCCCAAAAACAGAGAGGTGGCGGGTTTTCTCTGAAAACTGCGAGTGGCAGTGGCACAAACATTTCTGAAACTGGCCCGGGGTCGCAGCACAGCAAGGGAGTCCCGCAGGGGTCACCCGGTGGGGCCCACAACTGCCGCGGGCCCATCTAGGGGCCCAGGTGTTTTTTCGGGAAAAACCCCAAAGGGGTTTTTTCTTAAAGGGGGTTGACTAGGCCCACCTTTCTTCCCCCCCAGATGACATCTGAAAAACCCCCAGCCAAGGGAGTCGGTGGGAACCCCCCAGACCAACACTTATTTTGGAAAGGCCCGGGAGCGGGTCACGGCCCCACCTGTCCTCAGCCCGCCCTGCCCTCCAGTTCCCTAAAAGCCGGGGATCTACTATGTGGTCTGGGCTCAGGGGCCACTATATAGCGAGGTTTAACAATTTGAGGGGGGGCAAGTCACCAGCTATTTGGGCACGAAAAAGGGGCCAATATCCCCAGCTTTTTTGCGTGGGGGCGGAAAAGTATAGATGTGGAGAGGGGCATGTGGGGGTAGGGGTGAGAGGCCCAGCCCCCGCTTCCCAAAACCCCGGTGATGAGGACAGTAGTGGACGATGAAACACAAATAGATGTTTAAAGTACCCCGGAACCCACGGGGAGCCGGGGTGAAGCAAGGGTTTTCACATCGCCGGGGAGAAGAGGGCGCCCAGTTTGGGGCCCGTAAAGGCAGGGGCGCAGCCAGCAAGTGGGTTGGGGTGGGCCTTTGATAAAGCAGGGTAACACATTTGTGGGGTGGGGAAGCCAAGCGGGCCACGGGTAAAAACCCCTTCGCGGGTTCCAAACATTTAGCGGCACGGGGGCCAGCGGGGAAAAGGGGCCCGGCAGTAGAAACTCAGTGGGGAGCGTTGGGGGAAAAATCAGCTACTCGGCGGGGGTTGGAGGATTTTTTGCAAAAGACCCCCGGAAATAGCCAAATAGGGGTTTTATGAAGAATCGTGGGCAAAAAGTGGAAGCGTGGCCGGGGAGTTTAACGTTGGCCAACCCCCTTTGCGTAAACAAAACAAAGCGTAAACCATCCCTTGGCCTGGGAGAAACGTGGCTCAGATTGGTGGCCATCCTGCCGCTGCAGCTCAGAAGCACGGCCAGTGCAACCATGCCTTTTCAGCCAGCCCAAGGCTCCACCACCTCTGCAAAAGGAAAGGGGCCTGTTTCTTTTTTGACATCCTCTCCCGGTCCAGATGCCCCTCCCCTTTTATTTCATGGCGCCAGCAGCGTTTCAAGGGCGTTTGAAAAGGGAGAAAACCCAGTAGCGTCCAACCATCCTAAGGTGCAGCGCGGGACCATGCCCGGGTCCAAGTTTTTGGGAAACTTGGGGCAGCCCCCCCTTTTTTCCAAAGGGTTTGGACTCTGCACCATTCAAAAGAACTAATGGCTTTGTCCCAGCCGAGATGGAGAGTCCAAGCCGTAATTTTTTTTTCCAAAAAAAGGGAGAAACCACCTTCATAAATATGTAGAACAGAAAGTGGGGGCCCGCCCCTTGGGGCTTTATCGGTTTTTTTCCAAAGGTAACACCAAACGCGGAAAGCTGGAGCGTAAACTACGGTCAGGGCCAGTAAAAGGCCTTTTACGGCCCACTGGTGAATGGGGCTTCCTGCCCTAGGGGACAAACCCAAAAACTTTGGAAAAGGAGACGGGCCCCTTTTCCCCCTCCACTTTGTCAAACTGCTGGGTCCTCGCCCAAAAGCCGCCTCCCCCTCCCCAAACCAAACCCCCACCATCTCACCCCACAAGTACTGCCCATCATACCACATTGTAAGGGCCCCAGGGGGTGTCCAAAGCAGTTTTTACACCTAGCTTGCCTCGGCGAACGAAGTCCCCCCACAGGGGGGGAACTGCTCCGCGTCATGCAGCAAGAAATCGATGTGTGGCTTTCTCCCGCCCAAAAAGCAAAAAACGGAACCAAAGGGGGAGGACCCAAAGGGAGGAACCCTGGTGTCCCCGCCCGGCCCCCCGAGGGGGGATGGTCCCTTGCGCCCGCATGGGCACTGTTTTAATTTCTTTGGTTTGTAAAAAATTTTCCCGAAATCTTCCAAACCCATCTTCAGAACATTCTGAAAAAAACCAGGAAACTGTGCTTCACTTTAAACCATTCGTACAAAGCCAGGGGAAAACCCCCCGAGTTGCAGCGGCAGAACGGGGCCCCCCCAACAAAGCTCTTTAAAAGCGATGTTTTTCCACCCGTGGGGAATTTCCCGGGCCCGCACATTTTTGGGGCCACTGGTTTAAAGAACAGAAAAGGCCCCTTAAAAGATTTTTTTTATGATCCAAAAGGCAGACAGAAGGGCTCCCCTGTGTAACTTTGATGTCAGCCAGTGGCCGCTCCCTGCGTGACACCTGCCCCTTTTGGTTGAGGGCCCTTCGGGAGGCCCCGTTTTTTTTGTCATCCCCCAGGACTACGGGATTTAATAAAGTCATTCCACGCTTCATGTCCTGGAACAGTTTCTGAAAAATCTGTCTTGGGGAGGGGGCTGGAGATTTGGCGACTCAAACTCCCTGGCCACATGGGGTCCCCGGTGGGGACCCGAAAAAGGGGGGAAAGGGGGAGAGGAGGACATTTGGAGCAGAACATTGCTTGGGGGAAATGTGGATTTTCTACCCAGGTTTACCCAAAGAGAAAGGGGCAGGAGCAGCTGGGGGAGTGGGGGTTTGGGGATGAAAGGGAAAACAGGGCAGAAGCCCCCCAACACCGTGGCAGTATACAAGGGAAATGGAAGGGAGGGAGCCCCTCGGGGTCCCCTTGGCAAAAATTCCCCAGCATGCTTTATTTTTCCTGGCAGGAAAAGCCGAATAGTCCCCATCCGGGGAGAGGGAAAACTTTCTGGCTCTCCACCCAAATTTTGGGCCCTCGCTACCGGTCCAAAAAAGGGAGCCTTTTTCCCAGCCCAATTTAGAGGGAAAGGGCAAACCCAATACTAAGGGGAAAACCTCCCCTAAAACAGGTTTGGGCCCCTTTCCTATGGGGCATCGTCCCTCCTCTGACAAAGGGCCCGCCGGGGTTTTCCCCAACCTCACTTATTACTGCCGCGCTGCCCCGGGGAAGGGGGGGGGGTAGGAGCAGTACCAGCTCCATCCCCAGTAAACCCAAGTCTGGGTCAACAAAAGAGCACTTCCTTCCACCCCCCAAGAGGAGGGAGGGCACCACGCGCACAGCAGCAGGGCTGAGCATTCCCTGAACCCAAAAGGTTTTGGCCTACTTGGGCACACTCTGCCAAACCCCCGTTAGAAGATCCGCTGGACCTTGGGCACCCAAAATGGGTTTGTTGGCCCCAACTTTTCCCCAGTTTGCAGGGGAAGCTGTCCCCCCCGGCCATATGTGGGGATTTAGAAACGGGGGTTCATTGGGGGCGGGGGGGGCCCTCGTTTCCCCAAGGAGAACCCCGGGTTTTTTTCCACGGGGAAATGTTTTAACGGGCTGACCTTTTTCAAGATGAAACCCGGCTGATCGGCCCCGGATTCCACAAAAAACCCCCCTGCCTTAAAGGGGGGTCAGTCTGGGTTCAAAACCCACCTGCCCCCACCACTTTTTCTTATTTCCGCCACCCCCCCCTGATGCCACACCTCTGCGAAAAGTTTTTTTCCATCTGCCTACCACCGCTTTTTCCCGGGACTGGTATTGCCACCCACCTCAACACCTCCCCGTCAATTTTGCGCACTCTTTGTGCTCATGCGCGCTGCGTTTCTGTTTTCCGTGACATCCACACTTTTTCATTGGGGCCAAATCTGCGGCCCGGGGACTGTTTTTGGGCCCCCCTTTCCCAAAAAACATTGTGCCCCCCTCTGACCTATGCTTTTTGCTCCTGTCATAAACCTCCCCCTCTCTGTCTTGTGGGCCCTTCCCGACCTCATGCTGCTGCCCGGGCCCTGACCTCCGCTCTCCCGTCATTGTTCCGCTTGTGGCCTAATACTATTTTTTCCCCCTGCAAAAATGTCCCTTGTGCCACTCTCTGGGCCTCATGCTGCTGCTGTGACTCCTGGCGTGGCCCCCCACACTGTGTCATTGTGCCCCTGTCCCCGACCTCATGCCCGGCCCCTGGCTGCTGCCGTGCCCCCCCACACTGGGCCTACTCCTGTTTTTTTGCCACCTCCCGAATTTTGTCATTGTGCCCCCTGTCGACCTCATGCTTTCTGATGTGGCTCTGCCGTGCCCTCCACACTGTGTCATTGGTCCACTGTCCCGACCTTTTGCTGCTGCTGGGTTTCCCCCCTGCCGTGCCCCCCCACACTGTGTCATTGTAAACCCCTCTTTGGGCCCACTCCTTTTTTTCCAAACTCCAGAATTTTTTTCATTGTGCCACTGCCTGACCTCAGCTTTCTGCCCACCGTGACCTCCAAAAACTGTGGGCATTGGTTTCCACTCGGGGGGCTGGTACTGGGTTTTCCACTTCCAGAATGTCATTGTGCCACTGTCCCCGACCTCAAAGCCCGCTGTGGTTTCCGCCCTCACCCCCCACACTCTTTTACTAATGTTGCCACCCTTAGCCTCATTTGTTTTTTTTTCCCGCTTTTGCTTTCCCTGACTTTATCAGGCTACCCTTCCTGCTTCAGTTTTTTGGTCAGTTTTTGCCCCCATAAGGCCCCCGGGCATTTTATTTGTGGCGATTCTAAGAGCGGGCGGCAGTCATGGGGCTGTCCAAAACTAAAAACAACATTGGTAAAGAAAAACCAAACCCAATCCCCCCCCTGGCCCTATTTAAGCATGGCACAACGTTTTTTAAAAAGCACCCCGGGAGGCTCTGGGCAGCCCGGGGAAAAAGCGTTTTTTTTAAAGTGAATTTGTGCCGAAGAAATTCAGGGCCGAAACAAAATTTTTTGGGGGGGAAAATTCGGCAATGACCGAAACCCAATTTTTTTAAAATTCGCCCCTCATTTCCAGCACATAACACCCAAAAAAACATTCCCAGGGGCCTTTTAGGCACTAGGGTACACATTTGTAAGTACCCCCCTAACCGGAAACCCCGGTCCCGAAAACCCACCGTCCCCTAAACCCCAGCACTGGGGCTCTTTTTCGTACACCGGGAAAGGCCCTTTCCCCAAGCCTGGGGGTTGACCCCTCCTCCAAACTCTTCCGCTACTCCCCTTCTGGCATCAAACTACACCCCCCAAACACTTGCAGGCCAAGGCCTTTCACAGGCCTCCAGGGACCTGTCAAAAGCCTTTCCTGGAACGAGGGAACGGCAACCCTCTCAACGCTATTGCCATCCTGGGAAAAGCAACCCCTCAAAATAGCCGCAAAAGCACTAGGGAACCACCCATTTTCAATTTAAACCATTGGGAAACCCACCTTAAAAAGTTTTCCTTCCCCCAAACCCAAAAACCAAAAATTTCTCAGTGGCCCGTTTGTAGCAAAGGGATACTGCTGTAATTTTCCCCCGAAAAAAAAAATGGGAGGAACATGCGACTGGCCCGCGTTTGCTCTGGGTACAATATATAATAAATATATAACTATAAAATATAGAAATATATATATATAAAATATACATTGGGGAAAAGGGGCCCCCTGGGGGAAATTTTTTTTAAAAATACCCCTCTGGTTCATTTCCATCCTAGCAACCCCCGACTCCCCCATGTTTGGTTTTTTTGCACTCATTCTCATTTTTTATTGTGGCACAATTTCCCCCAAATTTTTGCTTAAAGCGTTTTTCTTTTGTAATTACAGTGACCCCATCAAAGGTTCAGGCTACCTGCCCCAAAAGGCAGGAAACCCGGAAAAACTTAAAGCAGGGGTTTCCCGGTAGGGTTTTCACCAAATTCAGCTTTTTAAAAAGCATTGGGCTAATAAGGGCAGCAATAGAAGGTAGCAATTCCATCCAGGTGCCATTTCCTGAGAGGGGTCAAGGCCCAAAATCAAAAAATAGATACAAATTAATTTTTAAATTTTTTTATCAAACCAGCATAAATCTAAAAAACCTTAAGGGAAATCAAATAAAACAGTTAAATTTGCCCCCAGGGATTTTAGTCCCCAGAAGACCTTCTTTATCAAAAAATCCCGTAAGGGGAAAGAAACACCCCTCAATTTTTAAACCCTTTCCGTCCCCGGGATCCAGGGGGCGGGCCCCCCCTTTTTTACCACTGCAGCAGATCGGAGTCAATTTGGTGGGAAATTTTCTTCTGGTGGCACTGGGGGCATTAGAAATTTTAAATTTGTGGATTTACACAGCAAATTTTTTGGGAAATTGTTTTGGGTCCATGTTTTTAGACCCACCAAAAAGGACAAACCCAAAACCCAAAACTAAAAATTTGCCGTGTGATTTATATTAGTTTCAAAAGTAAACAATTATTTAGCGTTTTTTTATTTTCGATCACCGATGAGTGTTTACATGTGTCTTTCTAAGCAACTTTTAGATCTATAAAGAAGAATGGACCCTGCCAATTTTGATCCGTTCTATGCAACAACCCCAATTTTAAAACTATAAGGTCTGTTTCTGCTGCACAGAAAATGTATCCAAACACACACTACACTTTGGGTACATTTTTGTTTATGTTTTACGACGTGATTTTCAATCCATTTTTCGGATTGAAAATCAGTTTGAGAAATGCTGTGTGGTCATACCCCTAGTGTTATTAAAAATAACACCAACACTAGCTTCAAAGTAAAAATAAAAAATAAATATGATATATTATTAATGAGGACCTGTAACATTTCTTTATATGTCTTAGCAAATGAAATAACAATTCTGGAGCATCTTATCTTACAAGTCTGTGTTGTGCTGTTCCTTTATCATTCCTTCTAGAAATGTCTTAATTGTCCCTGTACACACTGACTCTATCAGCACTGATTGGACAATGTCAGACTGTGCCGGACACTCCCTCTCCCAATTAAGAACACCCATGTGACAAATTCAGTATCAAATTTCTAGCAGGAATAAGAGAAGAACAGCACAACACAGAGTTATAAGAGGAGATGCTCCAGAATTGTTATTTCATAGGGAGCATGAGTATTTACTAAAACAGACCACAAGTCCTTTTTAATAAATGCACAATTATTATTACATAATTTATTAATGTACATGCAGTCCTCGACTTACACTGTTTCGACTTACATCAGTTCCCTAGTTACAAACGGAGACTTATAGGGCTTGCTGGCACTTGTAGTTCCATGTTCCACCGCAGATAGTAGCTGTGGAACGACAAGTTCCAGTGTGCCACTGTAGCACATGAGGTGAAAATGAGGTGAAATCTTCTTAACAGGGGCACAGACAGCAAAACAAATGTAAAAACCTTTCCCTGCACTATACAAAACTTTTGTGCTGGAGTTACATTTAATAAATATACCTGTTTCGTCTTACATACAAATTCAACTTAAGAACAAACCTACCGTCCCTATCTCGTTCGTAACCCGGGGACTGCCTGTATTTGAAGAAAGAAAATCTCTGATGTCCGACTTGCCATTTATGAAGGATTCACAGCTGGGAGTCGAAAGTTTGTCATACCACTTCACAGCCCTGCTTGCTTGCTGTTCCCTAGTAGTGTAGGGTAAACTTGAAGACAAAGATCAAAGACCAGCGCAGGATATAGTTCATAGTTTACATGTTACAAATGATTTGTAAAACTAGGTACAGGAAATTGCATACAGTACAACACGTAAATTGTGTTATCAATGCCTCAATTTGTGTTTATTCATGTACTCTACATGTTTACTCACTGCATTTAGTATATTTTATTTTTTCGAGAGGATAAGCCACATAAAGGACATTTTTTTTTACCATTTTGGGTGGTCATTTTCAAACAGATTTAATGGTCTAATAACAGAGTATTAGCTTGCTTTCAATAAATAAACAATATCCTCAAAGAACCCGGTAGAAGCTAATACCTTATAAGTATGTGTAATAATTCATATATTACAGGTTTTGCAATACATTTTCTTTTAGATCTAGTCAAAAAAATTTCCACTTGGTAGTTCAACCCTGAAAATGCTTGACTAATCTTTTAAACACATCTGCAATTTTCTTCTTTTGTACACAGAAGGAAGGACATGTTGGAAATTTAAATCCCATTAATTTAGATTAAAGTGAATAATTCTCAAATAATAGGGGTCGGGTGAATAACAATGAAATCAGCAAGAGGCCTTCCATGAAATCACAGGTTCTAAGGCTAGCGCTACCGATTCCCTCCATTTAAGAGTTGGTCTTTGCATTATTTTTCTATGTGTTGTGAATGATTTTTCAATGTGTTCTGTCATATAATAGGAATGAAGAAAGGGATTAACTGATAGAAACCTAGAAGACAAATTTAATTAGTGAAGTTTTATTAATTACAGACTAACGTAAGAAGAGATCCTCTATTTATCGTTTTTTGACTGAGGCCTTCAAATTCCTTAATGTCCACCACCAAGTTAGTTTAACCAAAGAAATCTATATCAGAAAATACCCTTCTTATTTAATAGTAACAAAACTTTTGTAATCCAGCATCCGATAGAATTTGTAAAAATAAAATTCACATACTTTATTTAAAGTTTATTAAAATGAAAGATCTGCATCCTGCAATCTAAGGCTCCCTTGACGTTTGAGCTGTCATGACCTTAAATATAGAACGCATGGAATGTAGATCTCTAATTTTAATAATCTTTAAATAAGTATGGTGATTTTAATTTCACAAATTTCGATCGGATGTGGATGTACAAAATTTTCGTTACTATTGGATGGTTTCATGTTGTCTCTTTGTCCAGAGACATTCAATTGCACTGTAATTACTAGGCATGAAGAGGGGATACTGATAAAACCTAGGAGGACAAGTATATGGCCTCGTTCACACGGCTTATTTACGGTATTTGCGAGGATTCAAATTTTCCCTTAATGTCCACCAAAGTAGTCCAAATAAGTCACAGTAAATTTCTTTATTTAATAGAACAAACGTGTGTACACCCGAGCGATCCGTGGAAATTGGTCAAAAATAAAACGGCATACTTTATTAAAGAAAAAAAAATCTGCTTTTGCAGTCAATTTTTCTGACGGTTTCGACCATCTCAATGATTAGAGAGGTGAATCTCATTTTTAATAATCTTTAAATAAGATGTGCCACAAATTTAGTGGAGCTATTGACAAATGTTTTCATACTATTGGAACGTTATTTGTCGCAATCCGATGAAATACCATTCTGAAATAAGCCTCGGTAAAACACTACAGCCAGGTAAGGGGGATAATCTCTTCTTTTGTTTTTTGTATTACCCTTCTTATTTGGCTAATATAAGGAATACAGAGATTGCAGTGACACCCAAATCTTAGTATCTAATGGTCTACTGCACCCTGTACCATGTAGGACAACACTAGAATGTTGGTTGGTGGGCCCCAGTAAGAATGTAAATTATGAGCATTTTAATTCTTCTCTTATTCTTCAACATATGATGTTACTATACCAAATGTGTGATTTGTCCATCATTCATTTATCTAAGAACAAAAGTCCCTATTTCAATTCTAGTGTGCAAAACTCCCAAGTGCATACATTTTAAGGCAGTCATTAGAGCAAAATAGGTTCATGGGGGTATATGACACCTATGTAAACTTAGTTCATGTTATAGATGATGGTCTATGTGATACAGTAGGGTTATGGAAGGGGAGTCTTTTACTTATTTAGTAATTATTGAGGGAATTTATTTCATTTTTTTAATTCTTTTTGTATTTTAGCATTTGAGCTCCTTGGGCCACATATATGAAAACTGTCTAGATCTAAAACTTACTTTATTGCAACCAATCAGATTGCCCCTTTCATTTCATATAGTGCTCTGGAAAAATGAGAGGGGACCTGATTGGTTGCTTTGGGCAACAAAGTGAATTTTAGAACTAGGCAATTTTCATACATGTGACCCCTTATCTTTTCAAAGAGATCAAGACCTTGTTATGTAGTTAGTAGAGAAAAAATGTATCCATTGAGTACAATTTAGTAAAAGGAGGGAATATGGATGAAGGAAAGGGGTGTGAATAACTTTAAAACTTTGCTTCTTACTATTGATCAAGAGAAAGGGTAAAAAAAAATCCCAAAGCGCATACTCCAACCTGCTTCAAAATGAAAAAAAACTCTTCCTTATCCCAAATGACAATCAGACCGGATATACATTCAAACAAGAATTCTATACATTTGCATACAGTGTTGATGTTACTTTGTTGTAATAAATCATCAAAGTCTTTTTTGAATTGTTACTGCTTCTTTTAGCACACTTGTCACAAGTTTACATTACTTGTGGCTTACCTCATTCCTACCAACAGGGTGTCTATCAAGGTCTTCTCTACCTATCCAGCTTGGCTGTTTTGGATGCACTTCAGCTCTGCTTTATTTCTGTATGTTTCTCTCATTATTTGTTGCTGTGCATATGTAGCGGCTCCAATCAACTTATGCTTAATCTTCTCTGTATTTTATAGCTATGCTTTACTAGGCTGGGCTATTTCTATGATAATGGCAGTAATATCCAATCTTTAAGAAATCCTTACCTATAGTGCAGTGCTTATGCAACAGGTTCTTTTACATTTCCACTGATTGTAAAGGTATATCTACTGTTGTTTATCTTGGTAAAGAACAGTCCTGATTGTGTACATGCATCTGCTGCCTGCCCTTACTTTCTGCCTGATCCTTTTATTGCAGGGACTCAGTCTGTTCTGAGCACAGCTTGTCCGATTACAAATTCTGAATTCTGTAGTGAGACCTCATTGTGGACCCTAAATCATCCATAATTCAGCCACTGCTAACAGACACAACTTAAAAGGGTAGTTACCAGGGGAAACCCTGTGATAAAGACCAGAACTTCTTGTGGGGGTTAAAGGTAAATAAACACATAGGACAACATGCATGAAATATATGCGCCTAATAATAGACTACAAAGTGCCTGATTTATTAAACTTCTCTACAGCAGGTCATAAATCAGGCGCATTCTAGTACTCGGGCGACATTTCTGGCTCAGGTATTCCACTTTGAAAGTGGTATACCTGTTCCAACTGTAATGCGCCCAGAAATGCCGTAGCAAAGCTACAAATATGTAGCTTCGCTACGGTTCTAGTGCGCCCCACCTCCCACTCACCTCTGCGCTCGGATGCATTACAAAGAGCTGCAGGCACTATGTAATGCGCCTTGGAGTGGCGTGCAGCAGATTTAAAAATGTATGAACGGGGCTGCGCCTGATATCGGGCTGAAAAGACGCCAGGTACCTGGCACAGCTCCGTTCATACATGTCGCCCATAATTACTTGGACTTCACTCCCTGATTTAGCTGCGAACCAAATCAGTAGCAACCAGGATGGTCGACATTTTTTAGTAAGCATGACAGGCAGAGCACTATATAGTGGCATCTGCTGTTAAAGTAAAGGCTAAATGATGATTACACAGACAAAGCACATATGTAGAAGTATCAGCCTTGCGTTAAAGCACCTTCAGACGGGGTTACCTTAAGTTGCGCTCTATTATCATGCTAGGACCTTTGTCTACTAAAGGATCCCCTGTCTTTATGAAGGGTCAATATAACTCTGTTTCATTTCAGTTAAGTAAATTCATAATTTGTATGGGCAGGCAAAAAAAAAATATATAATATAACACTCACCGCCACTTTTTAGTACACATGCTAGTAAGGGTTGGACCCCTTTTGCTCAGAACTGCTCAATTCTTCGTGCATAGATTCACAAGGTGTTGCAACGATGCTCAATGGTACAAGGGCCCAAAGAGTGCCAGAAATATCCCACACATGACACCCCACCACCAGCCTGACCGTGATACAGGCAGAATGGATCATGCTTTCATGTTGTGACACCAAATCTGACCACATCCAATGTCGCAGCAGAATCGAGACTCATAGACCAGGCACGTTTTTCCAATCTCTATGTCCATTTCGATGAGCTTGGGAATTGGAGCCTCAGTTTCTGTCTTGCTGAAAGGAGTGGCACCCGTTGGTCTTCTGCTGCTGTGGCATCTCCTCAAAGTTCGCCGTACTTGTGTTCAGAGATGCTCTTCTGCACCTTGTTGTAACGGGTGGCTATATTGGAGTCATGTGCCTTCTACAGCTCGAACCAGTCTGCGCCATTCTACCTTGACCTTGGATCACAGGCATTTTCGCCAAGACTAGCGCTCATGGATGTTTTTCTTTCGGCGCATTCTCTGTAAATAAGATGGTGTCAAAACCCAGGAGATCAGCATTTTAAATACTCAGACGCCCTTGGCACCAACAAGCATGGCCTTGTTCAAAGGCAAATCCCTTTCTTTATACTGATAACTCGTTTTTTGAAGAATCAGGAATTTTTATGGTGGCAAAAATATTACATAATAAATAAATATATCCGCATATGAATTGCTGATTTAGAAATTAATGTTATAACTATCATTTACATTTACTATATAAATGCGTAGTTATTTTACCTATGGTCATCCTTGACTTAAAGGGGTTTTGTCCTGCTTCAGTGTGCTCAAAAGAAGGTGTGTATGATTTGTTTGAAAGTCATCATTTGTGACCCAGTAGGCTGACATCACCATGCCTTTCCCCACAGTCAAAAAAAAGAGTTGTGAGTAGCTATAATGTAGCGGAGTGGTTAGCACTTCTGCCTTTCAGCTGAGAGGTCCGGGGTTCAAATCCCTGCAGGAACCAAACATGTGGATTTTTTTAGTTTCAGTGCACATACCTGATTGAGGTTTCTTTTTTCTTTTTATGTATCACTGTTTGTCTAATTACTAAGGATCAACTGACTTACAAAAGGTGTTAGCCACTCAATATCCCTGAGTATCTTTTTCAGGATGATCAGGTTTTTTATCCGACAAAAGCGTTCCCAATTATAATAAAAGGCTTCCATACATGTGACAGTAACAACGTCATATATATTTTGAAATGCCCTTGCGGGAAGACTTATATAGGTCAGACAAGTAGGTCCGTAAAGATTCATTTAAATGGACATAGGTCTTTGATCAGGCAATATAAAAGTAATAAAGTAATAAAGATGAAAATCTAGTTGGCAATGAGGAAGAAAGGAAGTGCTTTGGAGAAACCCCGTTAACTCGGCACTTCGCGGACAAAAGGCATGGACTTGGCAAACTCCGTTGGTGCGTGCTCGCAAAGGTGCGTGGTAGGGATACTACAATCCTTCCTAAGAAGCTGTTACAAAGGGAAGACTTTTGGATCCATTTTATGGATTCAATGGCTACAAAAGGTATCAATGAGAGCTTTAGCCTTAAAGCGTTTCTGTGATGGCTGTTTAAATATACTATGTTACGTGTTTTTACTATGTTTTGCATTATTGATGTGTTTGTGTCCTATAAAAGAGGTTGAATTGCTGTTCTGCGCATGCCTGAAAAAGAGGTGTGTTTACCTCGAAACATTGCAACAGGCGGTTATGCGCTCAGCCCGGTCTCCTAGCATCTCTCTGGAAACTGTGTGAGTGAAGTCTTGGACGGACTATGGACATTCTCTTGAATGGCAGTCTGCTGCAGTGAATTACCTAAGTATGCACTTTCAAGTTTTATACTATTGTAAGAGGCTATGTTATATACGCTTAGAGCTGAAAGGAAGATTCAATGAAGAGTTGTTTAAATTTTAAAATTGGCTGGACTACCATGGTAATTATTAAGGATTACAGGGGACAGGAGTAGAATGACAGCACGTAGGGTTGAACATTTGCTCAGCAGAGAGTGTGTGTGATTACTAAGCAGGGAAGAGACTGACAGTAGCTGCCTGAGAGGAGAGGTGATGTCTGAGCATGTGTATCCAGGACTGAGGAGCTCTTGTCCCTGGCCATATCCCCTGGAGATGAGCTGTACACTATGAATCACTAAGGGAGCAGCTAAAACAAAAACGGTGCAGAATTTTTAATAATGATGAGTGGTGAAAATGTTTACTATTTAATTTGCAAGTTTCCCACATCAATTTTACTTTGTGGTAAAACCCCTTTAAGAATAATATGATAGGACACGGCCGTTGCTTATTTCCTTTACTTTGCTAATTGTTTTTTGTCATGATAGCTTTATGGAAGCCGTTTCCCGTAGAAAAGTGTATGAAAAGTTCATGTGTAGAAGACTTTTCATGGATTTCACAGCTCTTGTTTATACTTTTCACTTGTTATGAAAACTAATTGAGACCTTGCCCTTTTTTATTCCTGTTACAATAAATTCACCTCGCCAGACCTGATAAAGAATGACAGTTTGACCTTGTAACAAAACAATACGGTAGCAGTCAGCGGTGAGTACTGGTTATATAGATTAGCTTACATCGAGGGGGAAAAATGTGTTGTGTCAAACATCAAAAGGAAACAGATCTAGGTCACCAAGCTTGGCCTTGTGTCAGTGCCGCCGTGTAGAGAAACTTTTTCAAGTTAATCAAGATTTCCTTGTCACTTGCGGTTTAAATCTTTCTTAGCAGCTAAAATGTGGAAGCAATCCCGCATCGCTTGGGGAATGTGTTGGTACATACTGTATTCTTATTAATCTATGCCTTTTTTTATTGTGCCATTTTACACAATATTCAGAAGTGGTGATCGCTGAGGAACTTACAGGATTCAGTTCAGGTTGTAAGATATTTGTTCCATGTTATTAATATGGCAGATTTAAGCTAAAATCAAACATAGGAAAGTGGTTATAAGATATTTATTTCATTTTGATGATTTGACATTGGCATTTGCAGGTGTAAAGGGGTTGTCCAGTAGAAAAAAATCTTTCTTAAAGGGGTTGTCTCACTACATTGATTCATATTACCTCAGTCCTGTATTCTTGGTTTCTTTTTTAATTCAGGGGCATGTTTCCTGGCTTTTACTAGGCTGCAGTAGACTCCAGGTCTGTAGCTATAGCAACCGGTGCTGGCAGCCTATCACGAGAGATTGAACAGGTCTGTAGATAAATCAACCAGCATAGGCAGCCTATCAGAAGAGATCAAACAGGTCTGTAGCTATAGCGACCTGAGGAGCTGATGCAGCCTATACAAGAAGGGATATCTAGGAATAGGTAGGACACTGTTAATGGACATATATTGCAAAGTGACTTGTTTTTGCAAGATCTTTAACATAAAAAGCAATCTTTGTAGCAAGACAACCCCTTTAATAAATATCTCCACTTTGGTATTTAGATATACTGTCATTGAACTATTTGTGTGCTCCTACAGTTCTGCATCAACTGTTTAATGGATAGAAGCTCAGTAGTTTTGCATCTCCACAGATAGAAAACAGCTCTGTGTCGAGCCCTGGAGATCAGGGGTTCTGAGGGTTTGAATTTTTGCCAGGGCAACCACACCCCATTGGTCCTGTTAGCCAAGGCTTTCAAAAAAAGTTAGGGAAAAGTGAAAGTTCCATGAGACTGTGAGAGAAAGAAAGATAGACAAAGCACAGCAAAAGATCCTAAGATTTAGATGGCTTACAGGGCAAAGGGAAATTGCAACTGAACTAGAAAGGCTGTTTCTCAGCTGCAGAGAAGGCTTTGTACATACAGCACAAGAAAAGACTAATAAGCAAAAAAAACTATAGAGGGAGATAAATGAGATTTAGGTTTTTCAGTTCACTAGGCATCCACTTTAAGCTAGAATTACTTTTAGCATTTTGAAGTAGATTTTAAACCAAACAGGAGCGGATACAAAAGAGCAAAGAAGTTTTTTCACTATACTCTTTTCAGATAACTATCAAAAATTGCAACAGAAACTGCACAAACAATAGCATGCATGATTGCAGACGAAGTATTCTTAAGGAAGTTCGAAAATTTATATTGGAGCAGTTTTAAGTAGAATAACTTTTATGGCTACTTCATAAAAGTGTGATCTAAAGTACTCCGACCTTTTCTCCAGAAGGAGTCAGTTCCCTGTTGGTGGTGAAGATGTGGTCACATTTTTACCCTCCACTTAAAGTAACAGGGGATGCAAAACATGAAGTAACATTTACTCATTTAAAGCATACATCTACTATATTTTTCGGACTACAAGAGGCACTTTTTCCCCCAAATCAGCGAGGAAAATGGGTGTTTGCTTTATAGTCTGAATGCATCATCGCCCCACTCCAGCCTCCTGTCTGCCTGCGATACTACACTCAGGGTGTATGGAGCGGGCTCCCCTACTGAGCCCGCTCCATACGCGGCAGGTGACGGCTGTACATTACAGTTGCTAACAGCAGGGAATTAATCCCTACTGTTAACACTTTAGACACCACAACAAACACGGCCATGGCGTCTAATTAAATCTAATCGCCCCCCGCAACATAATTGGAGGGAGACGACTGGTTGCCAAGGCAATTGGAAGCATCATGCAGGTTTCCGTAGCTGTACATCTATAACACCCTGCCATAGGTAATGAATGAAAATCCTGTATAGGGAAGTACTAAAGATCTGCTGTATATAAGACAAGAGATGGAGGAGAATGGAGCATCTTAGTTATGAGGAGAGGTTAGTAGAATTGAACTTATTTATTCTTGAGAAAAGACGGCTTCGGGGGGACATGAGTAATTTATATAAATATATAAATTGTCCCTACAAAAAGTATGGGGAAAAATTATTTCATGTAAAGCCCCCCTCACAGTTCAAAAGACAAGGGGACATTCCCTTTGGCTAGAGAGAAAAGGATTCAATCTCCAGAGGAGAAAAACTTTCTTCACTGTGAGAACTGTGAATCTGTGGAATAGCCGCCTGAGGAGCTGGTCACAGCAGAAACAGTTGTGAGTTTGAAGAAAGGCTTAGATACCTCCCTGAAACTAAAGAATATTGATGCGTACGTAACTATGTAAAATTCTGGATCCTGGCTGATGGCGGCTCTGGGGTCAGAGATGGAGTCTCCACTAGATCAGATTGGTTCTTGCCTTGTGGGTTACAGGGCATTAACTAGTGGGGAGGCTGGGCTTAAAATTCTTGTCTCCCTCCCTTCAACCACATTTTACTCACCCTTGGTTGAACTTGATGAACATGCGTCTTTTTTCAACCGTACTAACTATGTAACTAAGATCATGTCCCATAGTCGTCATGTACCCTAGAAGGACTAAGTATTAAAGTAAAAAAAAGTGAAAAAAATAAAAAACGTATAAATGATTGGTTTCCTTGCACTCGTAAACTCGTAAAATATAGCACCATTTATTCTGTACGCTAAACACTTTAGAAGAAAAAAATTCTGAATGCCAAAATTGTGGAGGTTTTATTTTTGTTAATTTCATGTCTCCAAAAAATTGGAATAAAAAGTGATCAAAAAGTCGCATTTATCGTAAAATGGTACCAATAAAAACTACACCTCAGCCCACACATTTTTTCCTACTTTCCTCCTCTAAAACCTAGGTGTGCCCTATGGTCCGGAGCGACTTATAGTTTGAAAAATATGGTATCTTTGAACAAGATTAAAGAAATTGTTTTAATACCTCTGCCTGTATTAAACGCCAAATATTAATGTGTTAGAGCAGAAACTTCCCAGCATCCTTTGCTGACATTTTTTTTCTTGCTGTCTTTCTTTCCTTCCTTTTTTATACTGTTTTATTTCATTGTATGTCTATTATGTGTTCTGATTCTTCTAAAACTCCATATGGACTCTGTTTAGGGCTTTGACCTCTCTATACTTGCTATAATTAAGCATACCTTGTCCCCAAATGTGGGCAGAAATCCCATTTCAAATTCCACTATCTCCTTATTTACAGGCAGTCCTTTTATTCTGCATTTCCACTGTTTAACTGCACAAAATAAAATAAAAAATCCTAACTATAAGTTAAGGTTTTTCTATTTTGTTAAAGAGAACCTGTGTCCATTTCTAAGATGTCCATTATAGTAAACACTCGTTTTCTCCTCTCTTATAACTCTATGTTGTGCTGTTCCTCTGTTCTCTGTTTTAGAAATGAATCAGACAGATGGGTGTTACCTGTTAGGGGTGTGTCCCCACAGTCTGATATTGTCCAGTTAGTGCTGATAGAGTCTGTTGAAGGTACAAACCCCTTTAAGAAATTGGAATGATAACACCCAGTTGACAGATTTAGCAATACATTTCTAGTGTAATGATCTGGGCCTGGATCAGAGTCCTTTTATAGCAACTACTGGGGTAAGTACATGCAGAAAGCATGATCAGTAAAGCCAGAGGTCGATATACATGAGGGCAGTTTCTGTATTTGAGGATTAGGCTGGTAGCTATTTCAGTAAAGTCAGAGGTCGGTATACATGAGGACAGTTTCTGTATTTGAGGAGTAGGCTGGTACAGTGATCAGTAAAGCCAGAGGTCTGTATACATTAGGACAGATTCTATTTTTGATTAGTAGGCTGGTAGCATGGTCAGTAAAGCCAGAGGTCAGTATACATGAGGACAGTTTCTGTATTTGAAAAGTAGGCTGGTAGCATGATCACTGAAGCCAGAGGTCAGTACACATGAAGACAATGATCTGGGCCTGGATCAGAGTCCTTTTATAGCAACCACTGGGGTAAGTACATGCAGAAAGCATGATCAGTAAAGCCAGAGGTCGATATACATGAGGGCAGTTTCTTTATTTGAAAATAAGGCTGGTAGCATGGTCAGTAAAGCTAGAGGTCTGTTAACATGAGGACAGTTTCTGTATTTGAGGAGTAGGCTGGTAAGTGATCAGTAAAGCCAGAGGTCTGTATATATTAGGACAGATTCTGTTTTTGAGGAATAGGCTTGTAGCGTGCTCAGTAAAACCAGAGGTCGATGCCCATGAGGGCAGTTTCTGTATTTGAAAAGTAGGCTGGTAGCATGGTCAGTAAAGCCAGAGGTCAGTACACATGAAGAGGGTGTCAATATTTGTGGAGTCTGCTGGTAGTGTGCTCAGTAAAGTCAGAGGTCTCTAGTTCTGTATTTGAGGAGTAGGCTGGTACTGTGGTCAGTAAAGCCAGAGGTAAGTATACACGAGGACAGTTTCTATATTTGAAGATAAGGTGGGCAGTATGGTCAGCAAAGTCAAAGGCCTGTGCACATGAGGACAGTTTCTGTATTTGAGGAGAAGGCTGGTAGAGTGATCAGTAAAGCCAGAGATTAGTACACTTGAAGACATTGTCTATATTTGAGGAGTAGGCTGGTAACGTGGTCAGTAAAGCCAGAGGTCTGTATACAAGAGGTCAGTTTCTGTATTTGAGAATTAAGCTGGTAGCATGGTCAGTAAAGCCAGAGTTCTGTGCACGAGGACACTTTCTGTATTTGAGGAGTAGGTTGGTAGCGTGCTCAGTAAAGCCAGAAGTCAGTATACATGAGGTCAGTTTCTATATTTGAAGATAAGGCTGGTAGCGTGGTCAGTAAAGCTAGAGGTTGTTTCCGATTGTTTACAGCAGTTGATGATCACTACACTAAGCATGAAAGCATAATTATTTTACAAGGAAAGCCTGTCTTAAATCGGGAGTCTAATAAGGAAACCAAAGGCTGAAGCCAATCAATAAATTAAGGTCTGGATCTGGAGGCGCAAGGAACTAGACCAGGGTTCAGCACCGGAGCTGTCCAGACACCTAAATAGCTCAGAGGAAAGAGCTACAGCCTAAGGGTTCAAGTCTTGATATCTAGAAGGAATAACTGCACATCGCATAATTACAGCACATAAGTTATAAGAGGCTTCAGGATTGTTATGTCACAGGGAACACAAGTGTTTACTTAAACCAAGAAAGAGAGAATGCGAAATATATCTGCTACTTTTATTCTGTCCCACTTTTTACATGATTATATTTTCTATGTGCTCATGTTTTTGCTGAAGGATAACAATTTTTAGTTCTCTATGCAACCAAACATATTTGAAAATATCCTAATTTGGTGCAGATGTTTTAGCCATTGCAGCTTTAAAGAAAAGATCAAAGTGTCCCTCATCTCCAAGTAAAACTTGGTCAAAATATGCTGCCTTTCTACAAGTAGATGAATACATTTCTGTTTTTTGGCTACTTATTAACTAAAATGAGCAAATAATATAACACATTTACCAACCTGAGCTCCTTGATTTTCTGACGATGTTTATGACTCACAGTTATTGAGTTCTTGACAGAAACATTACTTGAATGTGCATGAGCTATGTGTGCCAGCACGTCAACCACTGTGACATGCCGCTGTGTGTACTTGACAGCATCTGTAACACTGTTGGTTCCGAAAAAGTTTTGGTCATAAAAAATAAACAACAGATGTAATATGTATTCTGCCAAGGGGGACACAGAGCAGACGTTAGAGAAGAACATTAAATGAAAGGAATACAGAGTGGAAATATTTATCGGATGGTTTAACTAAGGAACAAAATGGATCTTGTGTTACCTTTGGGGAAAAATATAATGAGCATTGAAGTTGTAAATCCATAGATTGACAAATGAGGCCTAGGTTTAGTAATTGATTTCTACACATGACCTATGGAAAATCTAGTTCAACTGATGTGTCCAAATGAGAATCACATTGGGTTTTTAGTAACACAAATTGATAGAATAAAATAGATCTTTTTTTTTTATAACTGTATTTTATTGAAGATTTTCACAATTATTTTTACTAAGCAAAAACAAAATTAACTATACATAGAATGCAAATGTCACAGAGATAATTGACAAGGCAAGGCATCACATAGCTTTCAAATCAACAACTCTGGCAGCTGACCGGGAGCCTGAAATAGCACCCTACAGAGGGTATACATCTATGTATATTCAACAGTGGAGTCAAAGATAACGAAAGTATACCGCATACACTTGCTAAGAAAACAATATTAGGATTAATGTAGAGAAACAGGAGCAACCGGTTTTACATGGGAGGACAAACAAAAAGATGAAGTGACAGACAATATGACTAGACTTAAGGGGTCAAACAGGGAGGAAAGGGGGTGTGAGTGTTTAATGGCGGATGCATATAAAAGCACGGCTAGGCTTTAGGACCGCGTGTTCAGGTCCATGCGAAGTCTCGTGCGGCAACGAAATGAGATCAAGGTATAAAGAAACATAGAGTCAAGGCTCGGGGCAAACTCCGAGAGGGGAGGGGGTGTTAAGTGGAGGGGACACGAGAAGGACCACCCCAACCTAAGTTTGTAACTGGGTCCAGTAAGAGACCCATGGCAACCAGACCCCCTCATAAAGGTCCAGCTTGTTGGTAGGCAAGAGGTAAGCTTCTCTATGCAAGCCTGCAAATTTTTTTATTTTGGTTTCAAGGGATAAAGGGGGGGGAAGAGCCCCGGGTTTCCCAGAACCCCGAGCCCCAGCCCTTAGTTGGGCCTTTAAAATTTGTGCGGGAGCAGCTTGGTTCCCCATTTGAAAAACCCCCTGGCGGAAGGTTCATAAAAAAGTAAAATGGACCCAATCGGGAACTTGGGGGCAGGAATGTCCCCCCTCGGGGGACCCCCCCCAACCCTAAACCCCAAAAAGTGTTTTATTTTGGGAAACAACCCCAAAAATATGTGATCGGCAAACCCCTGGGGGGAAACCGGGCATCTCCGAAAGGGCCTCCAAAATCAAGGTTTAAAAATCTATGGAGAAAATTTCCGGGGTATGGTTCCCAATGCTTTAAAAGTTTATATTTGGTTTTCTTTTTGGGTTTTATACAAGCGGATGGGGGCCCCTTTGCCCTATGCAGATAACCTGCCAAAACATAAAGGGGGGAGCTTACCCCCAAAAAGGTTTCCCCATTTGTGCATGTAGGGAAAAATAAGGGCCCCAGCTCTGGGGGAAAGTCATTCAAAATTTAGTATATATCTGGGGGGGCAGGCCCCTGGACATTTCCCCCCAACTTGAAAACCCTTTTTGAAGGGGGGGGGGGGGGGGGGGGGCGAGAGTTGGGGGGGGGGGGGCCATTGAAAACCCTGCATTAGGTTTTTTAAATTTGGGGGTATGAAAACTGAGCCCTAAGAGGGAGACTAAATTTGTCTGATAGGTCCGCGAAGGGGGATGATTTCCCCTGGTACGGAAGTGTGCGTGTCGGGAAAAACCGGAAAAAAATTTATCTTTTTGCCAGGGGTTTAAAAAAAGCGTAAATGTGCTACCCAGGCAGGAGGGGGGGTTTTTAAAAAAAGGAGGACATGGGAAAGGGGGCCCTTTGGGAAAGGGGGGGAAAAATTAGCCCGAAAGAAACCCCCGGGGAGGGAATCTATTGAACCCCTTTTGGGACCGGGGAAAAGAGGTCCTTTTTTTGGGAAATTTCCTTGGAAAATGCCAAAAAAAATGTTAGGGGGGAAAACGGAGCCAGCCTAATTTTTAAATTTTCCACCCAAATTTGGAAAATGCGGAAAAGGGGTAGACCACGCCGGGATGATCCCCAAGTGTGTTCCCAGTAATATTAAGAATTTTGGGGGCCCCCAAACCCCCCCTGTTTCGTCCCCATCAGGCACTTTCTTGGGCAATCTGTCCCCGCCCAGGGGCCCCAAAAAAAATTTTTAAATATAGCCGATTGAAAGGGGACTTTGGGGCATAAGGGGAACCGGTAGGGGGGGGTTTTCCTCAAAAAAGATTTTAGTTTTTTGGGGCAGGATCGACATTTTGACCGGGTTTAAGGGCCCCAATCAAGGGCCCAATGTCAGGGTTTTTGCCTTTTTAGTCAACAGAGTATCACCCTTTGGAAGAGGGGGGGGGAAGTTTCCCCGTATAAGGACTTTTAACCTGCGTTAAATGGACCCCCTAGATATTTTAAAGCGGGAGGTTTGCCTTTTAAAAACCGGTTTTTTGGGGTTTCCCAAACCAACCGGGGTTTACATGGTTTGTTCAGGGGGGGGGGGTTTCCTTCTTAGTTCATTAACCTTAAAAACCCGAAAAATTTCCCCGAATTTACCAGCGGAGTGTCAAGCCAGAGAGGAGGAGGTGATTTTTGGTGAGGTCAATAAAAAAGCCCAAAAAAAAGGGGGAAAAACCCTTTAAAATTCTCTGTCCTTGACTGAAGTTAAATGGGGAAAATTTAGAACGGTTTTGGGGACCGGGGGGGTTTTCCATAAAGAGATAAAAGGGGGGGGGGAAAGGGAGGGGGGGGGGGCCCTGGCGATTTTCCATTATATATTTTAAAGGGGAAATGGGCGGTCACTTTTGGAAATTTTAGGGAACCCGACGGGGGGTGGAGAAAAAGGCTCGCAACGGTTCAAAAAATTTCCCCGGGTGATACCAAAAGGACCAAAGGTATGTAGTAGAAAAGGAAAAAACAAAGGCGTTTAAAAGGGCCCTTTTCCCCCCCGCGTCCAAGGAAAGCAACAGGGCATCACATTTTGGAGTTTCCCAAAATGAAATTTCAAATCATCGCTCGGCGCGTTTTTTCCCTCCCCCGTGAGGAAAGGGGGAAAAACCCCACTTATTTTTTGTGGACCAGTTGGGGCAGCCGGGCATTCGGGTCTTTTAAAGCCAGGATTTTTAAAAAAAGATTTTTAATTTTCCCAAATTTAAAAGAGCTATCGGTTTTTAGTTGACACTGAGGGGGTTCCTTTCCCCAAGGTTTGGGGGAAAAGGGTGAAAAAAGGGGGGACATTTTCCCTCGGTTTTGGGGGAAACCTTCCGGGAAAGGGAAATTGAAAACTTTGAGAAATAGGGACCCAGAATTTTTTCCAAAATTTTTTTGTAAAGAGAAAGGAAAAACCCATGGGGTTTTCCGGGGCCCTTTTCCCCTTTTGGGGAGTTCCCTTAATTACTTCATTTGAGTCTCTGGGGTGACTCGGGAGCTAAATTGTCACCCGCCTTTTCAACTTCGGGGGGGAAAAGGAAAGTCTGGAAAGTGTCTATTTTAGCCCCAACTCCAATTTCGGGAGGTTTGGGGGGGTTTTAGGGAGGTTTTAAAAGCGGGGGGGAAAAAAAACCCGACTAAATTTTCCCCCAGGGTTCCCGGATTGTAATGTGGGTTCCCGTCCGGGGTTTTCAGGGTGCGGGGGGGGAATTAACTTTTCCTCCCTTAATTTTCCCCTAGCTAGGAGGGGGGTTTGGGTGCGCCTTTTTGGGCCAAATTCTTTAAAATTTCTTTTGGGGGAATAAAGCAACATTCGCCCCAACTTTCCCTATGCTAAACTTTTAAAGGGCGGGGGGCCCTTTTCCCCCAATTTTTAGAACGCAGATTTTGAGGGTTTGGGTTTTAAAAAAGCATGCATTTGTAAAGACTGAAGATACCTGCAGGCCCGGGGTTTGTCCCCCAATGAGCACCCCTTTTTCAGTCTGGCCCCCAGCCTGCCAGGGGGTGGGGAAAATCGATGAAACCAACCTTCTTTTGGGGAAAAAAAAATTTAGTGGGGGCCCCTTTGTTTTCGTCGCGAAGGCCCGGTTTGGGGCCAGAATTTTGTCTTTTTGGGCGCACGAAAAGGGGCAGGGGGGCGCTTTACAGGGGGGTTTCTCATTTTTTTAGAAAAAGAGAACCCCCGCGGTGGAAGGAGAGGGGGCCCCAATCTCGCACCAAACATAAACCGCAAAAGGGGGGTTTTTTCCCCAAAAGAAAAAATCAATTCTTGAGGGGGGTTGATGTGGGGGGGAATAGAATGTAAAGGGAAACCGATCTTTTAAGGGTTTTATCTCCCAAGATCAAATAGGCCATGTTTCCCTAAACATTTTACGCAACACTCTGGCGGTCTGAACGGGGCTCTCCAGGGGGTTTCCCCTTGGGGGGGGGAGTGGTTTTCCCCAATTTTTGGGGAAGAAAACATTTTAAAAAAATCCCCGCCAACCCGAAGCCCCCTGGGGGAAGCCTGGAAAATTTTGGCAAAATTTTCGGGGTTAAAAAATTTGGATTTAAAGGGGATTTAGGGGTATATAGATTACACAGGGGCAGGGGTCCTTTATAAGGTCCCCTTGGAGGTTTACTAGCGACCCAAGGGGTAAATACCCAAAATGGGTGCCCTAAAGGGGGCTTTGGGCCCCAAAGAAAAGGGAAAAGAAACCCCCGTTTTTTTGGGCCAGGGGAAGCAGAGAAAGTACGGGGAATGCCCCTTAAAAAACCCTTAAAAAGGCCCCTGGGAGTCAAATTTGAGTCTCCTGGAAAATGAAATTTTGTCGGCTTTAAAAGGCCGCAATTCGGGGGCAGAAGAAGAACGGCTTTTCACATTGGGTTTAACCCTTTTGCTTGTAGTTACACATTTGAACCATTGTTACTGGGGAAGGGGGGGAACACAAAAAGGAAAAAGGAAAAAGGAACAAGGCGGGAAACCCACAAACCCGAAAAGTTAAAGTTGTAATACAGAAAAAAAAAAACCCCAAAAACGTTTTTGAAAAACCCTGGGGAAAACAGTTACAAAAACCTATGAAAAGGAGCTTTAACCGGGAAAGGGGGGGTGAGGGTGGGGCGGGGGGACCTCTAGGGAAAGGGTCTACAAAAAGCCCCTCGTCCACAGAAACCGGGGAAAGGGGAGGGACAGATCTCAGACACAGGGGCCCCAACCCCTAATAAGGAAACAGTGAATTTGAGATTTTTGGTTTTCCCCACCTTTAAAATTTAAAACCGGGAAAAAAAGGGTAAAATGAGCAATCATTTAAAATAGAAACCAAGCCGCCCACAGTTGGGGGAAAAACCCTGATCCCTTTTTAAAGTGTAAATCGGGCAATGACCTAAGGAAGAAAAGAAAAACTTTTTTAGATAATCCCAGGAGTTCTTGATCGGGGGAAATTTGGTGGGGGGGGGCCCATTTAAAGGGGGGGAAAGTCTACGCCCCTTAAAGGGGCCCTTTCGCGGGGTTGGGGGACTTTTTTTTCCGCAGGTTGCTTCCTTTTCGGCAGGTCAGGGGGGGTCAGGTTTTCTAAGCCCCCAATCTGGCAGTTGAGGAACGGGGAAATTGTAGAAATTTCGCAAAACGGCTGAGACCCTCCTGTTTTTTTTCACTTGGCAAGCAACCATCCTTTCTGGCCGTGGAGGAACGGTAAACCCCAGCGGTAACAAAAACTGGGGGATCTTTCCCAAAATGGAAAAGAGGGGTTTTTAAAAGGGGCCCCGTTTCTTTAGGGGTCCCCAGGGAGGGGTTTCCTTTGGAAGGTTTTTTTTTTGAGATTCCCGGCCCATACCCCAGTGGGGCGCAAAAACCCCCGGGCTTTCATCAGGATAGGTTCTTTGGTTAAAAAGTAATGGGCAAAAGAAAACAGCGGGGGAGGGGCGAGGCCCCGTTCGGGGGGGTGGCCCCCCCCCTGGGGGCCTCTGTCCAGCTTAAGGGGTTTTGAGGGGGGTTTTCTAAAGGATTTTGTTTGAAGATACCCAACCCGTTGGGGGAGGGGGGGTTAAATTCGGGAATGGTTTTCCCGGCAAGCCCCGCCCCCAAAATGTTTTTTTCGGGGGCCCTCTGTTATAAAGACCCTCAACTTTTCCCTTCCCAAAATTTCACGTATTACTGACGTTTGAGCAGCGAGCGGGGGTTTGGGGGACAGATAATAGCTTTGGGGGGCCCCCTGAGAAATGGTCCAGCAAAGCCCACTCTGTCTTAAAAAGTATAATGTCCTGCCGCGGGAAAAATGAGATCTGTTTGAGGTATTTTTTAATTGGGCTTTTGGGTTTTTGGGAAATTTGGGTTTTTTGTCGGCGGGCATTTGAAATGGGTAGCCCATTGCGGGAAATCAAATTTGGGGTTTATGGACCCTTGGGGCCTTTGGGGCGCCAGTTTAAGAGGACTGGGTTCCCGGGTAAACAAAGGGAGTGGCTGCCCCAAAATTTGGGAAAGAGGGGAGGGGCCCCCCGAGTCTCCCTGAAGGCATCCCCAGCTGTGGGGGGGGGAGGGTGATCTTCCAGTAGGGGGCCCAATCTCCCTAGGGGGGGCCCCTCTGTGGGAGGGAATATGGCCAGTTTAGGGAGAATGAGCCCCCGGGGCTGGCTTCTGCTAGCTGTGGGAGGGCCCAAAAGGGAAACCCTATGGGGAAAAATTGCCCCAGGAGGGGGCTTAAATTTGGGGGGGTCACCCCGAGGCCACCTCCCCATATTCCCAAAGGGGTTTACCCCTCCCCCCCGGGTAAGGGGGCCCCCCATTTAGCCGGTTTGGTTTGGAAGAAAGCCAGCATGGGGGGTTCAGATTTTTATCCCCCCTTGGTCCCTCGGGCAAAACCATTGGGGGGTGGCCCCTTGGGGGGTGGGTCCCGGGGGGGTGGCGCGGGGGTTTTTATTGTTGGACCCTGTTTTTGGGAAAGGGGGCCCCGAGGAATCCGTTTTGGGGAAAAAGAAGGTGCAGGGGATGGGCCCCACACCAGGGCCGGGGGGCCGCAGTGTAGTTCCCAATTTGGGGTTCCCCTTGGGGGGAAAGGCAGACCCTCTGCGAGATGACCTCGGGGGGGGGAATGGCCCAACCGCTCTGGCCCCGAGGCAGGGGATCCCTCCGTATTTGAAAGGCTAACCAATATTTTGTTCTGTGGCCCCGGGCCGGGAATCCAGGCCGGGTGCAAGAGGGCGGGGCCCGGGTTGGTGGCGGGGGTTTGGGGTCGGGGAGTCAGGCAGGTGAAACCCTTTTCCCCGACCCGTGGGGATTCAGGGGGGGAACCTTTGCCCCGGGAAAGGGCGGGCAAAAATGGGTTTGGAAGTGTTCCTCTGGTTTTAAAACCGGGACTTCCTCCCCCCGGGTTTTGGCGTGTTTGGGGATTGCCGGGGAAAGGGCAACCGGGCCCTGCTGAAGGGGCTGGTTTTTCCCCGCCCTTGTTCAAAAAGGCCCCTATCCCCGACCCAAGGCCCCGGGAGGCATGGGGTTTAAGGGGTGTTTCCTGGGGGTCCGTGCACGCCCCTCTCCCATCAGGGTGGGGTTTGGAGCTGTATAAATGCGGGAATTGGGGGGTTTTGGGTAGCGGACCCTCTTTAAAGTTTTCGGCCATTCACTGGGGCCTCTAAAGGGCCCACGCCCCCAAATTTAAAATAGATCTTTTAAGTAACCCAACTTAATGACAAATAACAATGAAGCTTTTTCAGCAGCCAGAAAAGCTTACATGCAGGTCCCCTTAATTTTTGGGCCCCTTTTTGTTTCTTTTAGAAAATTTGTTTTTTAAAATTTTTTAATTTTTTCCCCTATGAATTGGCTTGGAGATGGGGCAGATATTTCAAAAATTTTTGGGTTTAAAAATTTTTTTACATGTATGAAAATTTGTCAAAGAAATTTTAAAATTTAAAATTAAAATTGTCACGGGTTTCAAATTAAAATAAAAAATTTAGGTACTGGGGGCCCAAAAAAATTTCCCCTCCTACCTTTCCCCGCGCTGTTCCCCCAGTCTTCGGTTTAACTTCCATTCTTTATAAAACTAAAAGTCCCTTCTGTATTTTCCCCTTGTTACTTTCCCATTAAAAACTGTATACTTAAAAACCATGATGTAAGGACATGGGGACCGTAAAACCAATTTACATTTTCCAAAGTCTAATTTTCCCCTTATTTTAGAAAACACACTGCAGGCCCTAGTAAAAATAGATAGAAATTTTTTGCAATTTTCGGGGTTGGTGACCACATGACATGTTAAGGCATTTATATATGTAGGTCAATAGAGAAGGACTTGACACCTAATTGTTTTTACTTTAGAGGACACTATAGCCTGCACTCTCCAGCCGGGAATATGGTGGTTGAAGGAAAACGATGCCGCACCACCCATTCACCAGTATAGTGTAGAGCAGCTCCTGCTACACTCACAGTCAGCACCTACATTGAAGCACTGGACAAGAATATGTATATGTATATAGATTGTAGTCATCCAAGAACAAGAAATCTGCCCTTATGTGGAAGCATTTTCAATTAAAGTAACCATCCTGTGATGGAGGATCTACCAGTATAATATATTCATTTACCAGTTTAAAAATGAATGTGGGCCACAGTGTCCTCTACAGGGCAAACAATTAGGCTTCAAGTCTCCCTTTATTAGAATACATATATAAATGCCTTAGCATGCCATATGCAAACATCACATGACATGCTAAGGTGTGTGTATATATATATATATATATAATATATATATATATAATATATATATATATATATATATATATATATATAATATTAACTATATATATATAAATATACATATCTTAGCATGTCATGTGATGGTTTGCATATGTCATGCTAAGGCATTTTATATATGTATTCCAATAAAGGGAGATTTGAAGTCTGTACAGCGCTTCAATGTGGGCACTGAAGGCAAATGTGCTAGTTAGTATAGTTGGGGCTGCTCTCTGCAACACTACCTGGTGCAGGGCACAGTCTGCATTTTGGTAAGTTTGGTAAGTACATATACCTTAGCATGTCATGTGATGGTTTGCATATCGCATGCTAAGGCATTTATATATGTATTCCAATAAAGGGAGATTTGAAGTCTAAGTGTTGACACTGTAGAGGACACTGTGGCTCACATTGACTAGCTAAGAGGTGGGAGTTGAAGGAGAATAATCCCATGTCATCCACTCACCAGTGTACAGGACAGCGGCTCCTGCTACACTCACTGTCAGCATCAACATCTAAGCACTGTACAGAAAGGTATCATGTGATGTGAATAGTACCAAGCAAGGGGGATGGGAAAGAAGCGTCTCATCCAAACTTACCAAACTGCAGCCTGTGCCTTGCACCCGGCAGTGTGGCACAGAGCAGCTCCATCTATACTAACTTGCACGTTTGACTCAGCTGGTCTTGCTTCACCAACCTATGGCCGACCACTCCTGATGCCTTCAGTGCTCACATTGAAGCGCTGTACAGAGACATACAGCAAGAGGTGGGCACAAGGAGCGACATTATGAACGCTCGCTATATTTTTAAACAGGTGTACTCCAGTATCAGGCGCATTACAATTCACCCACGGCACTTTGTAATGTGCCTGAGATCAGGAGGTGTGCTGGAGGCGTGTTGCACTACAACCGTACAAAGCTACACATTTGTGACTGTTTATTGGCAAATCCAAGTGCATTACTGCTGGAACAGGTAGAGCACTTTAAAAGTGGTTTACCTGAGCCATAAGAGTCACTTTGTAGCTAGAAAGTGCTAAATCTATGACCCACAGTAGAACAGGTTCATAGGTTCAGGCACATTCTACGCTACTAATGCACGCAAAAAAAATGGCGATGGGCACCAAAACTCATACATGCCGTCCAAGGGGTCCAGGCCTAGCAAGTCTTGTGCCAAGCAGTTCCTACAGTCACTGTTCTCGGGCAAGCTATCTACTAGTTATAATATAAATTGTGATGACATTTTTTACATTTTTCTTCTATACAAGGCTGTTTATCTAACATAGTGTAAACTATGCTTTCATTTCTGTTGACTTCTTTAGAGCAAAGAATAACCTATGATGAGTAAGTGTAAAGTTTCCATTGACAATTATGGTAATATCCTACCAACATGATTACATAATTGGAGGCACATTTGACATTCAGATAACAATGCTTGGCTTTCAATCACATTACAGTTAATTAACGTTCATCCCCTAATTTCTGTATGTACACTCTTACACTTGAACCGGTGCCCTAAGTGTTAGCAGGGTGGCTCGGCTGAGAGACATGCTTATTAAGTGGTCTTTATGACTGCTGCGTAATCCAAATAATTTCAGGCAGACTATTAAATTGAATTCTAGGTAAAAGTTAAGGAAATCAATTTAATTCATCTTCACCATCAACATTTATATGGCTTCTAATAGCCGCTTGACTGTTTATTTAATCAGAGGAAATAGAAGGGAAGAGGAGAATTGTAATCTTTACAGTCTTCTTGCCCTGATGCCCTTGGCAATAAGTGACCATAATATGTGATCCTTAGCTAACAGAAGAAAAGGCTTCTGTTTAATACATATCGAGTTGAAACCAGAAGTTTACATACACTATATAAAAAGCCCCATCTGCATGTTTTTCTCACTATCTGACAAGAAATCAGAATAAACCTTCCCCGTTTTAACTCAATTAGGAACCAAAATTATTTATATTTGCAAAATGCCAGAATAATGAGAGAGAGAGAATTTTCAGGGCATTATTATAACTTTCTGCAAAGTTAAAAGTTTACATACATTTCATTAGTATTTGGTAGCATTGCCCTTAAACTGTATAACTTGGGTCAAATGTTTTTGGCTTTTCCCATAAATTTTCAATAGAATGGAGATTAGGGCTTTGTGATGGCCACCCCAAAACATTGACCTGGTTATCCTTAAGCCACTTTTTAACCAGTTTATCAGTACCTTCTGGTCATTGTCCATTTTGAAGACCTATTTCAACCAACCTTTAACTTCCTGGATGATGTCTTGAGATGTTGCTTCATCTATTTTGTGAAGTGTACCTGTCCCTCCTGCAGCAAAACAACCCCACAACTTGATGCTGTCATGTTTCACAGTTGGGATGGTGTTCCTAGGCTTCTATGTTTCTCCCTTTTTCCTCCAAACGTAACAATGGTCATTATGGCCAAACAGTTTAATTTTAGTTTTGTGAAACCACAGAACATGTCTCCAAAAATGTAGGTCTTTGTTCCTTTGCATTTGCAAACATTAATCTGGCTTTTATATGTTTCTTTTGGAGTAATGGCTTCTTCCTGGCAGAGGGGCCTTTAAGCCCATGTTGATACAGTACTTGTTTCACTATAGATAATGACATAATCTTACCTGCTTTCGCCAACTTCACAATGTTTTTTGCTTTTGTTCTTGGGTTGATATGCACATGTTGGATAAAAAGCACGTGCATCTCTGAGACACGGAACCCATCTCCTTCCTTAGCAGTATGATGGTTAGACATTCCCATCTTGTTTGTACTTGCATATAATTGTTTGTACAGATGAGTGAGGCACCTTCAGGTATCTGGAATTTGCATCCAACGATGAATCAGTCTTGTGCAAGGTACACTTCTCTTCCTGATATCTTGGCTGATTTCTTTAGACTTTCCCATGATGTTACACACAGAAGCAGTGTGTTTCTGGTGTGATTAAAATACATCCACAGGTGTGTCTCTAATTAGCTCAGATGTTGCCAATAAATCTGTCAGAACCTTCCAAAGACATGTCATCATTATATGGGCTTTCACAAATTGTTTAAACACAATACAATATCAGTAGCACTCTAGAAACACTAAAAAACAGTCAAAGAGGACATAAGAATTTTTGGAACAGCATTTCTGCTAATATGAAAAATATGAAACAATTTGAGGTTTTTAGTGTACATTTTTGATCAAAACTGTAAATGCCCACCTACCGCGGCAAGGTGACCCCAATTCAGGTTGGAACCTATGCTACGTGCTACCTCTCTAGGTGTCTGTTCAAACCTCCACTGTTAAGGGTAAGTAGGTTCTTGCTATAAATCTGATCTGATTAAAAACCCTGTGCAGGTGGGCAGAGTGCATAATCCAAGCTGAGGTCTACTCCTTCCCCATACAAACAGTCAAAATACAAAGTCTTGTTTTGAGAAATAAATATATAGGTGCACACTGTTATGGCAGCAAAACCAATGCAAACACAATGCAATATCAGTAACACTCTAGAAACACTAAAAAACAGTCAAAGAGGACATAAGACATTTTGGAACAGCATTTTTGCTAATATGAACAATATGAAAATATAAGAGGTTATTAGTGTACATTTTTTTATCAAAACTGTTCCAAAAATTGTTATGTCCTCTTTGACTGTTTTTGACTGGTTGCCATTATATCCAGATAACACCCCTTGAGAGGGGGGGGGGGATTTAGGTTTGATAAGGCAGCGGAAGGGGCACTGCATGGTTCTTTTAATGGCTTATATACTGTGGTTACATTGACCAGGATTGGAGCTCTCTTTGATTGCAGCTGCTGATAGCGGGTGTCAGCTGTAACTTACAGCCACGAATTGCTATGTGTGGATCAGATTTGAGTCCTGAGCTCACTCCATAGGTGTCAATGTAAGAGTGAGTCATATCATTAGGGTGATAAGGAAACAATTACAATTTAATACAATTAATACAATTAAATACTAAATACAATTTATAAATGTTTCAAGTTGATACAAAATTTGGGGCTTACAATTATCCTTAGCTTGAATCTCTTTATGTTTACCTACTGCCTATTTTATACACTATGTTATACTGTGTTTAGTTTGTTTGATGGATCCATCAATAACCTTGTTGACTGTTTTCACTAGCAATCAATTGCGATGGTAGCTCTGGGCTATGGTGCAGGCTATAAATCAGTACAATGCAATGTATTTTATGTAGATGATATCTATATATAAACTGTAAATTGGTGTTCAGCGATGAAGATACAGTTAAGATTTATAAGCATTCTTCCTTAGATTAGGTTGGGCTGGTGCATGAATGGTAGCCATGCCTATACCCCAGAAGGTGATAAATCACCTTCACAGAGGAGAAAACAGACTGCCTATAACAAGGGTTGTCCGATATGTCTTCAAATATATGTTATATGTATGTTTTATCAAGTGGCTCAGAATCAATGTAACATATATGTACTATATATCATTGCACCAATTTAAGGTGACCTTGGCTATTGATTGTTTCTCTTATTTTCTTTCCTCCCTCTCCGAGCATTTATCAGCTTCTCTCCTTTCAGCAGCCTCATAGCAATTGTTCATCTCACCATTTGCTAGGAAATATTAAACTTTAATTCATGAGAGCAGTTTCTGCAAAGGTCTTATACCCGTTCCTTTGTTAATATTGCATGTGGGATTTTAATTTAATCGTATTTTGCTGGGATTGCTTTAATTCAAAGGAAAGCACTTCCTACTTTGCATTTTGCAGGTCTGAATCCAGACAATTGGTTTTTATATGCTCTTATCCTGTCACCTCACTATGACAGATTCCGTCATGTGTTTCACCTTGGTATCAATACCTTACATCTCCTATTTCAGCCTATTAATCTTCGAAAATGCTTCTGCTCTAAATGCCTAACCTTAAACTGTCAGATTCGATTTCTTGTATCTCTTCACTTTGAACCTGTATTTATCTGTTAACCCCATCTGCTTCTGCTCCTCGGGACTCAGTTCACAATTTGTTGTTCATGAAGTGTGCCTTGGAGGGATAGGAAGGAATAATCTGGATGTGGAAAAAGTCAGATTACAAAAACCTTGTAATTTTGTTGTATTGTCATGAATCGGTCATTACATACTTACTTGTACAGGAGGTTGTTTTAACCAAGCGTTTTTTATGCAACACGTTAGTTTTTTCCTCCATGCTTTCCAAGAGCCATAACTTTTATATATCTATCTAAATCTATATAGAAATATGAGTGCTTGTTTTTTGCGGGACAAAATGTACTGTGTAATGGTTCCATTGACCATGCCATATAATCTACTGGGAAACACCTAAAAAAAAATTAAGTGCAGTGGAATGTGGAAAAAAAACATAATAGCACCATTTTTGCAGGGGGTTTTGTTTTTAAGTTGTTCACTATTTGGTATAAATGATGGACTATCTGCATCCTGCGGGCTGGTACGGTTCCAGTGATACCAAATGTGTAGAATTTCCATTATGTTACATAGTTCCATAGTTTGTAAGGCCAAAAAAGTCAGATGTCCATCCAATTCAGCCTATTGTGTTAAAGTGTTGATCCAGAGGAAGGCAAAAAAAACCCCATGAGGTAGAAGCCAATTGTCCTCATTTTAGGGGAGATATTCTTTCCCGACTGCAATCTGGCAATCAGAATAAATACTTGGATCAGCAACCCTTCTCCAGAATCCTGGTCACTATAACTTGTTATATTACATCTAGAAATGTATCCAGACCCTTCTCCAGAATCCTGGTCACCACAACTTGTTCTATTATTACATCTAGAAATGTATCCAGACCCTTCTCCAGAATCCTGGTCACTATAACTTCTTATATTATTACATCTAGAAATGTATCCAGGCCCTTCTCCAGAATCCTGGTCACTATAACTTGTTATATTATTACATCTAGAAATGTATCCAGACCCTTCTCCAGAATCCTGGTGACTAGAACTTATTATATAATTACATCTAGAAATGCATTTTTCGTACTTTTGTAAAAAATAAAAATATTCTGTATTTTTTGAATGTGTGATGCAGCACCATATTCTGCGACCAATTACTTTTTTGTTCTCCCAGCTATGGATCTGAAAGAGGGTGCATTTTTTCAGGCTGAAGTGTACTTTTTATTGGTCCCGTTTTGAGATTCATAGGGCTCTTTGATCACTTTTTATTCCAATTTTTTTGAAACCCAAAATTATTTTTGTTTCTACAGCAATTTCAGCGTACAGGACTATGTTATATTTTAATAGATATGACTTTTATGGACACCAATTATGTGTAACTTTTTTTATTTGTAAAATGGCAAAAGGGGGGTGATTTGAACTTATAATTTTTATTATTTTTTATATTTCAATTATGTTATATTTTTTCACTTATGCATTATAAATTACTTATACTTTTAGTCCCCCTATGGTACTTTTACCAGTAGGATGCATGATGATGCAGAAAGGTGTACAAAGATGGCCGCCTTCATTAGGCTTTTGACTGTCATAGCAATGGTTTGGCACCCCGCAATCTTGTTGCAGTGGAGGGTGGGGGAGGCAATTGAGAAAAGAATCGATGTGCAGCATTTATTTAGTTGTTGTGGCCATGATAACCTTGGCTTCTAAATTGTTCTTCTAAACTGCTGTTAACAGTGGGTGTCAGATGTATCTAACAGCTGGTACCCATCACGTATAGAGCTCGTTCAGCGAATGAGACTGCACCATACTCCTTTAGTGTCACCATGATGTACCGGTACATCATGGTGTGCTAATGGGTTGATTTAATGTAATGAGTGCTAGATTATAAAACATTCTGTCATACAAAATTATATACAGTGAAATTGGGCTTCTGTCACATTGAAAATTTTATCTGATCTGTTTGCAGCATACTGTAGAGCAGGAGGAACTCTGGCGAACTATGGGGAAAGATTCAATAGAACTTGTATATAATTCATTTAATTCCCTGCTCATTCTGGGTTAAGATGTCCAGTAGCGCCTCTCTACAGTACAGTGAGGTACTACATGTCCAGTACTGCTCTTACATGTATTAGTGAGGTGCATGCAATGATTGGTGGTCTTGTAGCACCTCTCTACAGTACAGTGCGGTATTACATGTCCTGCACTGCTCTTACATGTATTAGTGAGGTGCATGCAATGATTGGTGGTCTGTGGCGCCTCTCTACATTTCAGTGCGGTATTACATGTCCTGTACTGCTCTTACATGTATTAGTGAAGTGCATGCAGTGATTGGTGGTCTTGTAGCACCTCTCTACAGTACAGTGCGGTATTACATGTCCTGTACTGCTCTTACATGTGCCAGGATGAGCGGCATCTTTGGGCACCAGATGAGGGCCCCATTTTCTGGTCAATTGTGTATAAAGTACAAGATCCAAAGAAGCTCCTGTCCTCATCATAGAATGTGATTTCCAGCAGCTCTCTCTGATGTTATATGTAAGCATGTGCTTTATCTGGATTAGTATCTGCTTCTTTTTCTTTTATCTTTATTTTGCATTGTGCTGATGATATTTTGTGGCTTTGGAACTAATTATCAGTTTTCCATAGGCTTCAACATACAATGATCGTCCTGGAACTGATTGATATTGTATGAAGTCTTGTGCTATCGCTTTATTCTTGTTAACCAGATGAATGATTACTTTTGCTTGGCTGTATTTGACTGTATCAGCATCTCTGCATTATTGGATACAGAATTAATAATATGTTACTGGATTTGGGATGAATATTTGAATTGGAAGTTGGAATAAGTATCCCAGGAAATTTTGGTGCTGATTGATATGAATATTTTGTCCTATACATGGTGTTTTTCACAAACGACCCTGTTTTAATGCAAGGTCTAGTCACCTAATCTTATTCCTCCACATCTGACTTTGACAGATGAAGTCACATACATCATCTTGGTATCTATTTCTTGCATCTCACGTTGCAGTCTATTAATCTTACAAAGTACAACTGTTCATCTTTTGTCTTTTCACTTTAATCCTGGCTTATGGTTTCGCTGTGAACGGTAACAGATCTTTATCACTTGCCCATCAAACTAATACTATTTTTATCTGGCCCAGATTTAAAGTCTGTGTCTTTTAGACCCTTTTTTTATTGAAATCTCCTTCTATTACTGCTCTCTATCATATTAAACCCCAGTGCATTGCATTCATATGACTTGATGATGATACCTAATAAACCTGAAGGATACAAGTATTGGGCATATGTAATAGCTATAATAATACAGTATGTGCCCCCTTCTCAGGTGCTTGTCTATATCTGTTCATTGGTAGGCTTTGTTGTCTGATATCACCAATATATATAAAGCACTGTCACGTTAGCGCCATCTGGCTCTGGTCGCTGGCGACTGCCGCTGCGACCATAACTGCGGCGTCGACTTTGTTTCTTTCTCCTGTGTGAACTCGGTTCTCGATTCTAATTGATTTCTGGCCAACGCCCGTGGCCAGGAACCTTCCAGCACTCTTTGGGTTAATCGGTTCTCTTGGTGATTGACAGGTTCTGCTTCCTATCACTTCTGATCTGTTTCCTCCCCTTCCCTATTTACCGTCACTGTTTCCTTCCTTCTTAGCCTGCTATATGGTTTACCTTCGCTGTAGTTCACCCGTTCTTTCGCTTGTTGTTCTGTGCTACTCTGACCATTGCTTGGATTCCAGTTACTCTTCGTCTTACGTTTCTGTATCTCGCTGCCCGTTTCATTACCAACTTGGCCTGCCTGACTACGCTTACTTGTTCTGTGTTTGTCCCTGTCTGTGTTTCACTCGGCTCAGTGTAGTCATCAGTCTTCTGGTTGGGGCCGGCCTACAAAGGAGTCAGGTTCCCCAGAAGGCAGGGACAGAGGCTGGGACCTCACTTGTCTGTGTCTTGGTGTGTGTCCTGACAGTCCCTGACAAGCATATTATCATTATAACTTTAGGTTTGAGACAGTACTATGTATAATTTTGTTGCCAAGACACTTCGTTCAACCAAAAGCAGCAGTTTATGTTATGTTTGTCAGCAAAGACAAAGGACATGTTGATCCAACTTACCCAATTTCTGTTGACATCAGTGACTAGTAGCCCTAATACACATTATACTGTCAGCTCATCCCACCCCACAGAAGTTGAGTAAATCAAAACAAGGCCACGGCGCTTGCTCCACAGTAGGTGGTTCAATTAGCTCATAAGTGTAAAAACAAGGAAAGGACAGGAGTATAGTTATAACTATATTCCTGTTCTGTCCTTGTTTTTACACTTATGAGCTAATTGAACCTCCTGCTGTGGAGCCAGCGCTGCTGTGGCCTTGTTTAGCTTTACTCAGCTACCCTCCCCTGAGCCCTCTGCTGTTGGCTTGGAGTTTGCTGCTGGCTGCTGAATAGGCTTCACACTGAACCAATCGCCTATGAGTGTTGTGCTTCCTACTATAGCACAATCATCAAAGGTTAGTGAACTTCTATTTGCATGGAGCACTATCTCATTTTTTTAAGGCACTAGGAGAGCGCCGCCTTTTCTCTTTTTTATCTTTCATATCCCACAGAAGTTAGCATGATGGGACAACTTTTACCTGATGTGTACGGCACTTTTAGATAAAAACTGCAGGGATAAGATGGTATAGTGTGCGGTCCTCCCTTTTCATCATTCATTTTTTAAACCTACTAACCATACAACAGCTTCTATTTTACACTGGACCTAAAGTTTATCTTTTATCCTCTTTTTCTTTATATCATATAATACCATTTGTCTAAAGCAGATATTTCAAGCATGACAGTAGCTGTAACGTGTTATGAAATTACTGAAATTAGATCTATACAAACTTCATCACATTTTTCCAGTTTTGAGAATCTTCATTCATAGTTTTTCTGTTGACTTTTAGGTAAAAGGGTTCTCAACTTTGGACAAAACCTACCCATTACAAGGGCCCTTTCATAATAAGTAGATCACAAGGTGTGTCTCTGCTTGGACACGTAATTCCATATTATCAACTAATGCCATATAGGTTGATTTAACCCCTTACCGACATTTAACGTATGAGTACGTCATAGCATCGGTAAGGGGCTTTGTAGCGGAATCGTGATGCGATCCTACTAGACTAGTGTGTGCTGGCTGCTAATTGCAGCTGACAACTGCCGATAACAGCACGGGATAGAGACGGCTCCATTCCGTGCTGTTTAACTCTTTAGACGCCACAGCAAACTAAATTAATAAATGCTGCGCATCGTTCTTCACTCAGGTCAGGACCTTGCGTGGTCCCAAACAGTCAACATGGAAGCTGGAAGCCTGGTGAAGGCTTCCATCACCGCCATGATTTTCATTTTATTACTTCCTGTCCCAGGCAGGAAGTAGTAGGGCCACCATATTGGTACACCCTATTGTATTTTCTATATAATACATTAGGCCGTTGAAACAATTACAACCCCTCTAGACGTGATGCACCTTAGGGGGACTCGACTCAATTTTAAAGTAAAAAAAAAAGGATTTTTTAAAGTGTAAAAAATATATATATATTAAAACTTCAAATCACCCCCCTTTTAATATTTTAGATATAACATCATGTATCCTGTACGCTGAACACCGTAGAAGAAAAAAAATTCTAAATGGCAAAATTGCCAACATTTTTTGGTCATTTCACGTTCCCTAAAAATTTAAATAAGAGTGATCAAAACAGTTGTGTTTATTCCAAACTGGTACCACTAAAAAGTACACTTCAGCCTGCAAAAAAATGCCCCATCATTGAAGTTCGTAGGTCAACATACAAAAAAGTTATTGGTCGCAGAGAATGGCGCCATGGCAAAAATTTGAAAAATAGAGATTATTTGGATTTTTTTTACTGTACCAAAACATAACAAAAACCCTATATGTTTGGTGTTTCCGGATTCATATTAACCTGAAGAATACAAATAATACATGACTTATACCAAATATTGAACGCTGTAAATGCAAAACTTCCACAAACATAGCGCAAGTACGGTTTTTTCACATTTTACCTCAATTACCTTTTTTTTTGCGGTTTGCCAGTATATTCTATGGTAATGTGAATGACACCATTAGAAAGTACATCTTGCCCCACAAAATGAAAGCCCTCATATGTCTATGTAGGTGGAAAAGTAAAAAAGTTATGGCTCTGGGAAGGTGAGGAGGAATTTTTTTTTTCCTTAGTTCATTATAAACTGCTTTTAAATACACTGTAGTAACTGCAATTTTGCTTATCTGCAGTTTCATACGGGATTTCTGGCTGATGCAACAGTCTGTGTTAGGTCACATGACCTGCAGTCTGATTAGCCACTGTGCTTTTGATGCTGACAGGAAGTCTGGTTCTTGTTGTATTTTTATGAGACAGACTTTGAACCTACCATAGAAAGGCATAGAGAGTTTCACCTCCTGGTCACACAACCATTCTGTGCAGCAACTCAGAGTGCAGGTCACATGACCCCTGACAGCAGTGAGAAGTCCTGTATTCAGCTGCAGGTAAGCAAAATTACTGGCATTACTGTCCACCTAGAAGCAATTTCTAATGAACTAAAAGAAAAAAAAACCAACAGTATGTTCCTTTAAAGAAGTTGTTTCCTTTGGACAATCTCATTTATTAGGACTATCCCCTGACCATAGGTAGGTCACATGGATAACCAGGACCTCCAAAGATTAGCTGCAATCTGTGGCAGAATCTTGTTTAGGTGTTTAACTTCCCTACAGTGGTGGCATAACACAGTTCCCATTAATTTGTATGTAAATCATATTTGATAATGGCTTCTAGTGGCAGCCTCCACAGTGCTTTATGTTGACCCATGTAAGACTCATGCCAGAATGGTAGATGTAGTCTGCAATTAGATGACCTTGAGGAAAACTGTACACATTCTTACACTTCTGTCTGCTAAGTGCCATTTCTAATTCTTAAAAGGGTCACAAATTGCTTAGACCCCCAGCAACCAGTAGTGTTTGTCAGCAAGTTTTTACTTTCCCTATAGCATCACTACAAGAAAAATTATTGTAGAAGTATTCCCACCAAAGGCATTTCATTAGGAAATGCCATCAAAGTGTTATAGGTGCGGGTCCCACATCTGCGACCTGCACCTACCTTAGGAACAGGCCCTAAAAAGTGTTGACTCAGTATGGTTAACCGGTTGCGCTTGTGTGCAAATCTCCAGCCTATTCTATGGGAGTTCCGATTACAGCAGAAAATAGAGCTCACTTGTAGTCGGAACTCCCATGGAGAGGAGGGAACTGCACAAGTTGGGAACTGTACCTATCAGACTGATGACAAATTCTAACGATATGACAATAAAGTCCATGGTGAGAGTGGCGCTTTAAGCTTTACATAATGCCTAATTAAAACAATGGGTTGTCTTTGTAATCCAAAATATGACAGATCCTCCAGAGGAAGTGATGCTCTTTGTAACTGTTCTCCACTGTGGAGATGAGGAACCGGAATGGAGGGCCCCCTCTAATATCTCTCCCTAATATGGTATAGGAAAATGTGTTTTTTTCTAAATTAGACAACCCCTTAATGTTGGGGACAGCATTGAGAGTACAGAACCAATCAGGCGCTTTGTATCCTAGTTAACGCCAAATTTCATGCATGTCGCCCTTAGTGTATATTTCTGATCAAAACTGTAAATGCCCACCTACCACATCAAGGTGACCCCAATTCAGGTGGGAACCTACACAATATGTTACTTGGTGTCTGTTCAGACCTCCACATTTCAGGAAGAGAAGATTCCAGCTATAACCTAATCTGATTAAAAAACACCTGTGTAGATGGGCGGAGTGCAAACACCAAGATGGGGACCAGCCACTTCCCCGTACAAACAGTCCAAAAACAAAATATGGTCATCACATCCATTTTGAAAAATAAATGTGTTTTTTAAATAAGCACTAAAAAACAGTCAAAGGAGTCATAGGAATTTTTTTAAGAAAGCATTTCTGCTACTTTGGAATATATGAATATAAATATATAAATTTTGAGGTTCTTAGTGTACATTTTTGATGAAAACTGTAAATGCCCACCTACCGCGGCAAGGTGACCTCACTTCAGATGAAAACCTATGCTATATGTTACCTTGCTTTCAGGGTTACCGACCACCTCTTGATGTTCTAAGGGCTGTATAACCCTGGACGTCACTCCCTGCCATGTCTTTTCAGCAGCACAACAGTTTATTTATCTTTCTTACTGACAAACTTTAAACCCTTAGAGCTCTTTAGCCTCATGCCCTGCTGTTAAAACCCCTCCACCACCAATGTCTTTCTAACAGCTTCAGCCTGGAATAGTAAAGTGGAAACATCAGTCACTGTTGTAGGACTACCCACAGCCTGAAAAGGAAGCAGGAACCTGAAGCTGGATATAAAGCACAAGCTCTGATGAGAAAATTCCTTGAAACTGTACACACCAGTAAAAAGAAACCCTAACCCTAAAAACAACTTTGGCTCAGGGTTACATTTACAGTTGATTTTGGCAATATATGCCAAAAAAATAATTCAGGCCAACTCAAATCAAATTAATTGGATTTGGTTCGAATTTAACTTTGTCTCGAATCCAAAGCACAGCACTAATTGTCATAGGTCTAAAAATGATATTTACCGTGCCTAGAGATGGGCGAATTGATTCTAACGAAGTGGAATTAGTTTAGCATTTCAGGAAAACTTCGGTTCGGAACGAAGTAGAAGTTTGGGGTACTTCGCGTGAACGAAGTGTGCTTTTTGATTGATAAAATGGCTGCGAGCACATGGCGTTACATGGGCAAAGAACTCTGGGAGGGAAAAAGGCATAGCCTGCATGAAAATGTGCAGAGGTGAAGCCAATCAGAGACCGGCGGGATTTCTGTGACGTCACCCCCACTATATATAAGCCCGGGCGTGACGCCGGGAGCTCAACACTCCTTCACTGTACTGATTGGGGAAAGGGTGCTGCCGCGGCTGCTTGTGATAGCTGATACTAAAGATCATTTTTTATACAGCGATTTTTGGGGTTGGTGTCACAGCTTGTCTCAGAGACTGCTTCTCTTAACATTCTATGTCTGATTTTGTGGGGTATTGGATCTGAAGTCCAGTGTGCGTCCAGTGCAGCTGAATATACATTTTAATGCTATCTGCTCACAGCACATTAAATATCCAATGGGGAACTAAGCCTGTTCCTGTTGTATTCATTTAAAGAAACAGTGTTTTTACAATACAAATACCACTTTATTTTTTGGCTGCTCAATTCTTTTGCACAATTTACATCCAGGGGTTAATTAAGCATTGTTTGCTGCTGTTTGGGGACTAAAATAAACCGTCTTTTTCACCAGCAAAAAATACATTTTTCCTGTAGCATAATTCACAAGCAAAGGTTAATTACAAGTTTTCCTCTTGTTGTGTAGTGTAAAATACATGCCATTGTAACACGCTACAAAGCTGGTAGTTTTTTGGCTGCTCAATTTACATCCAAGGGTTAACTAAGTATTTTTCTGCAGTTGTACTCAGTAAAAGAAACTTTGTTTTTAAAAGCCACAGAAGAAAATTCTTAGCATAATTTCTTCCGAAGGTTAATTAAGCCTTTTTGTGCTTTTATATTCAGTAAAATACACAGAGTTTTTAAACGGCACATACAAGTCAATTTTTCCTGGCCATTTGTGGAGCGCAATTTATATCCAAGGGTTACCCAAGTTTCTTAGTGGGTTCATTTGGAGTCAAATACAAGGTGTGTATTTATCATATAAAAGATATCTTCATCAAAACACGTCTGTTCATTTTAGAACAAAACAGTATGTAAGACAGAGAGGGGGGGCAGGCTCTTCACCTGCGAGTGGCCAGGGGCAACAAACATTCCTGGAGCAGGCCCAGGTCGCAGCACAGCAAGGGGACGTCGCAGCAGGGGTCACTCAGTGAGGCCACAACTGCCGCTGTCATCTAGCGGCCGTGTACTGACTAGCAACCCAATGGTTCTTGATTGGTTGACTAGGTCATCCACTTCCTCCCAGATGACATCTGACAACCCCAGCCAAGAGTCGGTGGGACGTCGGGACACAACCCTTAGTTGCAATTGCCCAAGGAGCAGGTCAGCGGCCCTCACCTGTCCTAAACCCGCCTCTGTCCCATCCAGTTCCCTCAGCCAGAAAATTTACTATGTGGTCTGGGCTAAAGCGCCCACTATATAGCGAGGATGACCAATTTGAGGAGCGCAGTCAGAAGCTACTTGGCTGCGAAGAAATGGGGCCAATATCCCCTGCTTCTTGCAGTAGGCGGCAAAGTATAGATGTGGAGAGTGGCATGGGAGGTCATGTTGTGAGGGGTCAGCCTCTGCATACCAAGACTGGTGATGAGGACAGCAGGGGGACGAATGAAAACACAAATAGATGATTATGTAGCCGACCGCACTTGAGAGCCGGGTGAGGCAAGGGCTCCATCATCGTCAGGAGAAGAGGGCGTCAGCTTGCGCGTCAGGCAGTGCCGCAGCCAGCCAGTGGGTTTTGTGGCCGTGAGTCAGCAGGGTAGCAGCAGTGTGAGGACGGGAGCCAAGCGGCCACGGGGAAGAAAACCCACTTCGCAGGTCCAAGAAAGCAGCGGCACAGAGGCCCTGCGTCAACACATGCAGCATCACCATCCGGTGGCCTGGGAGAAACGTGGCTCAGATGTGGTGGTCCATCCTGCCGCCGCAGAAACAGCAGCAGCAGCGCCCAGTGGCACGCATGCCATTGAGCCAGTCAAGGGCTCCACCCACCTCTGCAGAAGGGAGCTGTTTCTCTTTGCCTTCATCTCCCGGTCCAGATGCTCCTGCTCCTCGATACTCATGGCGCCAGCAGTTGTTCAGCGAGGCGGATTGCAAAGAGACAACAGTATGCATCCAAAAACCATCCCTAAGGTTGCAGCAGCTGCCCGTGCTCCTGTCCAAGTTGTTGGTACTGCAGCCCCCTCCCTTTTTCCACATGGGGGACTTGCACCATTCAAAAGACTAATGGCTTGTTCCAAGCCGAGATGGAGAGTTCCAAGCCGTAATTTCTTTTCCAAAAAGGCAGTACCAGCACTTCATAAATTTGTAGAACAGGGAAAGTGGGCCAGTCCTTAAGCTTATCGGTTTGTTCCAAGGTTGCACGGCAGCGTGGATTTCTAGAGCTGTAACTACGGTAAAGGTCTACATGTCCTTTACGGCCCATGGGTGAATGTGCTTCCTTCCCAGGCCACCAACAACTTGGACAGGAGACGCCCGCTTTCACCTCCAACCCTTGTCGGGAAATGCGCTCCTGCGCCAATGTCCGCTTCCTCCTCCTCCAACCCCCACCACCATCTCAGCTCCAACAAGTAAATGCTCCATCATACCACATGTGTTTGGGCACCAGCGATGTCACGCGTTCTACACCCGGCTTGCCTCGGCGAACAAAAGTAAAACAGGGGAGGGGAAATGTCCGCCGTCATGCAGCAAGAAATCGATGTGTGGTTTCTCCGCGACAACTGCAAATCGGAACCATGGTGAGGACAATGGGAGGAACTTTGGTGTCCGCCCCTGCACCGAGGAGGGATGGTCCATGCTCCTGCATGGCGCCATGTGTTCAATCTGGTTGTGAAAAGGTTCCTGAAGTCTTCCACCGATCTTCAGAAGATTCTGAAAAATGGCCCGGAAAAATGTGCATGCACTTCATCCATTCCTACAAAGCCAGGAACACCCTCCTCGAATTGCCAGCGGCCCGAACGGCCTCCCCCAACACACTCTGATATTTCAATGTTTCCCCCCGTTTGGGAAATTCCAGCCCTGCACATGTTGGACCGACTATATGAACAGAGGAAAGGCATTAACGATTTTTTGATGATCCAGGCGACAGGAGTACTCCCCTGTGTAACTTTGATGTCAGCCAGTGGTAGCTCTGCGTGACACCTGCCCTTTGTTAAGGCCATTCGAGGAGGCACGTTTTTTTGTCAGTCACCAGGGACTACGGGATGAATAACGTCATTCCACTGCTTCATGTCCTGGAACAGATGCTGTGAAAAATCTGTCTGGGCAGGGGAATGAATTGTGGCGACTTACATCTCGCGGGCCACAATGAGTCTGGTGGGGACTGAACTGGAGGAGGAGGGGGAGGACATTGGAGAAGAAGCATTTTCTGGTGAAATGAGTAGATTTTCTACCCAGGTGACAAGAGAGGAGGAGCAGGAGCAGCTGGAGGAGGTTAGTTGGAGATAAGGAAGACGAGGCAGATGACCTGCAAGCACCGTGGCAGTATTCGTGGAGATGGAGGCAGGGAGCCCTCGGAGTCATTTTTGCAGATGGCCCAGCATGCTGATTTGCCTGGCTAGGTGACAGCCGAATAGTCACCATCCGGCAGAGGGATGACTTCGGCTCTTCACCCTATTGGACCCTCGCTACCCGGGCCAAAATGGGATCCTTTTTCCCAGCTTTTCTGAAGAGGGAGGACAAACTCAAATACTATAGGGAAATTTCCCCCGTAAGTCAGTTGGCCGCTTGAATTTGTGCGGCATCGTCCCTCCTCTGACAAAGGGCTGACGGGGGGTTCCTCAGCGCTCACATACTATTGCCACGGCTGGGGGGAAGGTGGGGGGTAGGAGCAGTCCAGCTCCTCAGCAGCAAACCTAAGTCTGGAGTCACTGTGAGCAGCTTCCTTCACCCGCCTAGTGAGGAGGGTAGTCGCCAGCAGCAGCAGCAGCAGGACCTTGAGCAAATCCCTGAACCAACAGGTGGTGGCCACTTTGGACAGCCACTCTGCCACCCCAGTTAGAAGATCCCCCTGGACAATGGGCACCAAACTGGATTGTGTGGCCGCAACTTGCCGAAGTTTAGCAGTGAAGAAAGCTGTCCTGCCCGGCCAGTAGTGTGGCATTCAGTGCGGGTGTTCAGTGCAGCGGGAGCCATCGTTACCAAAAAGGGAACCCGCTTGTCCCGGGAAGTGTGGAACGACTGACCGTTGTCCAGCTGAAGCAGGCGTGGATCGGCCAGGATTTCCACACACCAATGTCTTAGGCGTCAGACTACTCAGCCATGACGCCTCACCCAAACTGTGGGGAAATGAGTCTGGGTTCAAACTACCCGCCTCAGCCACTATTCTGATGCCGCCACCTGCTGATGCCACACATCTGCTGACAGTTTCTCCATCTGCCCACCAACCCTCTTTAAACCCGGGACTGGTATTGCCACCCACCTCACCCCCTCTGTCATTGTGCCACTTTATGACCTATGCTGCTGTTGCTGGTGCCGTCACCTCCACTCTCTGTCATTGTGGGCCACTCTGTGGCCTACTCCGTTATTGCCACCTCCAGAATGTCATTGTGCCACTTTTGAAATCATGCTGCTGCCACCGTCACCTCCACTCTCTGCCATTGTGCCACTCTGTGGCCTACTACTGTTTTGCCACCTCCAGAATTTTACATTGTCCCACTGCCTGCCCTCTGCTGCTGCTGCCGGCCCTCCACACTGTGTCATTGTGCACTCTGTGGCCTAATCCTGTTTTTGCCACCTCCAGAATGTCATTGTGCCCTCTTCTGACCTCATGCGCTGCCACCGTCACCTCCACTCTCTGTCATTGTGCCATTTTTGGGGCATACTACTGTTTTGCCACCTCCAGAATTTTCATTGTGCCACTGCTGACCTCATGCTGCTGTTTGCCGTCCCCCTCCACACTGTGCCCATTGTGCCACTCTGTGGCCTTACTCCTTTTTTTTGCACCTCCAGAATGTCATTGTGGCCACTTTTCTGAACCTCATGCTACTGCTGCGTGACATCCACACTGTGTCATTGTGCTCCCTCTCTGACCTATGCAGTTTGCTCCTGCCGCGGGTCACCTCCACTCTCTGTCATTTGGCCACTCTGGGGCCCTTTACTCCTGTTTTTGCCACCTCCAGAATGTCATTGTTGCCACTGTCTGACCTCAGCTGCTTTTTGTGGCTGCTGCCGTAACCTCCACACTGTGTCATTGTGCCACTTGTGGCCTACTACTGTTTTGCCACCTCCAGAATGTCATTGTGCCACTCTCTGCCCTCTGTGCTGTGGCTGCCGCCGTCACCTCCACACTCTGTCACTAATGTTGCCACCTGAGCTCTCAGCTTGTTTTGTTCCAGCTTTCGCTGCCATTACTTTATCAGGCTACATTCCCGCTTCAGTTTTTTGGTCAGTCTGCCCTCTTAAGTCCCCAGGGAATTTTATAGTGAAGCGAATTTAAAGGCGGCAGAGTCATCTGCGTGTGTCATACTAAAACACAACATTGTATGAAGACCAAACCAAGCTCCCTCTGCATATTTAAGCATGGCACAACGTTCTACAGCACCCTGCAGGCTCTGTGCAACCTGGAAATAGCTGCTTTTTTAACGTGATTCGTCCCGAAGTAATTCGGACCAAAGTTATTTTTGTCGGGAAGTGACCGAACCGAATTTTTGAGAAATTCGCCCATCTCTAACAGTGCCCAAAATAGAAACAGTCAAATGTATCTTACTATTAAATGTTATCAATTAGATTTTTAAAGTCCTGTTTATTTCTAGCGTCATTTGAGTACTTTATGAGCTATATCTCAAAGTGAGGGGATTTTTCTGACAATTTCCACTCTTTTTCTTATTTAGATGATCAGGTTGCACTGTTCATGAAATAATTGTCTTTTACACCTTTCTCAGTTTTTATTGGAAAAAACAAACAAATCAAATGCAATGAAAAAGAACGGTCTATTTATAAAGGTGTGAAATTTCCATTACACTGAAAATTATACAGAAAACAATGTCTCCTCCAAAAGGCGTGAATGATCAATTGAGTCTGCATTACCTGCATTACCTAATCCACAAATTTTCTTTTGCGTCATTTTACATAACCTTCCTTTTATCATACTAAGGTAGCCTGCAGCGTTTGAGATAAGATAAACTTGCTGCGGGAAAGTTATCTTTTTCCAAAATAATTTTTTGCTATATCCACTGTAAAATTGACTCTTTATTAAAGACAGAGTTGTTCAACCATTCATTGGTTGCTTATTGTCTGCAGAGAATGAGTTGCATTGTAAAGCTAGTGATACATATTATCCCCCTGACAACACATGACGTATCCATATGACATGTTGCTGTTAAGGTTCTATGTAGCAGAATTTTATAAAGTATCCCCCCTAATGGAAGGTTGCTAAATTTTGACGTTTTGTGGGTATCGGGAGATTTAAATTTTTTTACCCGGGTTTCTTTTAAATAATTTTAAAAATTCCGTATAAAACTTCTTTTATTTCCATGTTTGGGGCCCAAGGGTGTTTACCGGTGCGTTTTTTTTTGTGCCTTTTGATGCATTTTTTGCGCAGAGAGGCAAAGCAATTAATGCTGTACATTTCTGCACAAAAAATGCATCCAAAAACAAATAAAAAATGCACCAAAAAGCGCTCCATGTGAAAGTACCCTAAGGGTAAGTACGCAGTGTCGGACTGGGGGGTCTGGGGCCACAGGGGAGTTGTCTTGGGGGGCCCAAACCCCTGTCATGAAAATTTAGGCTCTCGGACATTTTAAAAGCGCCCTTTTACCAAATATCAGTGTGAAAAAAGAAAAAATGTATTGTGTTTTTACAATGTAGTTACCATTTGTCAGTTTAAAAAAAATCTAGACCCCCACGGAAGTGCTCCCTCCATTATACCCCCAAACCCCCCATAAATATCCCCCTCCCCCCAATAAAAATATCCCCTCCCCGTTTCCCTTGGGCCCGAAATCACACCCTTTTAAAAAAAACCAGCAGGGGAAAATATAAGTGTAATCCCATACAGGGTCAATCGGGGGCATTGTGCTGGCACTATACGGGCCAATGTAACTACAAAAAACTGCCATAAGAGACCCTATAGGGTCAGACACCCCTCAGGTTTTAAAACCTACAAACCCCTGTATAGAGACCAAATAGAGGTCAGACACCGCCAGGTTAAACCTACAATGCCTTAGAGACATATAGGGTAGACCCAGCTCAGGTATAAACCTACAAAACCATGTATAGAGACCAAAAAGAGGGCGACCCGCCCGGGGATAACCCACACCCCCCACCCAAAAACCCAAAAG